>BQNB010138439.1:0-15390 GCA_026074375.1 Tanacetum coccineum | reverse complement strand
GCTTTTAGACCCAAAGACTTAAAACAAGATGTTAAAACTTTTTGTGTTCAAAATATGACTACTGTTGGGACAAGAGTAGTAGTTAATACTGGTAAGGATAAGATAGATATTGACCTTAAAAAGTCAAGGTAGGTTTGGAGGCCTAAGGGAAATTACTTAGATCATATGTCCAAAGACAGTGGATCATTCATGCTCAAGAAGTTTAAGTATGTTGACCCAAAAGGAATTTCCAAGTCTGTAATGGCTTGGATCCCTAAGAGATACTAATTCTCTTACTTTTTATGCAGGGCAATCTAGAGATCTTGTTACAGGAGGCAACAAAGCTTATCTTTCAGACTATGAAGATTTAAATGGAGGCTTTGTGGCTTTTGGAAGTGATCCCAAAGGAGGTTAAATTGTACAGTTTGTAAAGACTAGTAACTTCTTCTAGATTACATTAATACTGCTAGGGTATTAATGCTGATAGTTCGGATTTAGTTAGTTCAAGTTCATGGTATATTGTAGCATTTTTCTTGTTTTTGCACTAACTTTTCAGGATAAGCATGGATTTGAGGATGGATAGAAGCAGTCCTGGCAAATACAACTCATCTATGGTCTGTAAGTACTAAGTATTAGAGTTAATTCTGGTAGTCTACAAGTTAATTCTGGTAGATTACTTGTTAATTCTGTGGACTTAAGGTTAATTCTGGTAGTCTATACGTTAATACTGGTAGTCTATATGTTAATTCTGGTAGACTATATTAGTACTGGTAGACTAATTTTAATACTGGTAGATGACCGTTGGTGCTGGTGAGGGAAAATTGACTTTTCTTCTTTTAAATATTACCGTTAGAGATTTTTACGGCGCGTACTTCTAACATAGGTTTTCTATTTGGATAATTACTGCACTTTCTTCAATAAAATATCTTTCTTTACTCTAAAGAAACTTCTTTTACACACGGTCCAATAAGAAACCTTGTTATTCATCGATAAAAACTCAATTCCCTCTCTCTACCAGCACTTAGTAATTCACTCGCATCAAACCCAGGATTAGAATTTACATTCTTACGATTTCTGTTCATCAACGAGTTCATATGGCCAATCTAAAGTACTCAGACAAGCATAATATGGTCGCTTTCCTGAAGAAACCAAATGAAAGTGTTGGTTTCACTGAGGTAGTGGATTTTCTTAAAGGTACATCTCTCAGGTATGCCTTAACTCATAATCCTACTATCTATGACTCCCTAGTCAAACAGTTCTGGCAAACTGCCACAGTCAGAACACTTGCTAATGGGACTCAACAATTAGTAGCATCTATAGACTCTAAAGAGTATACTATTACTGAGGCATCTGTCAGAAGTAAACTTCAATTGGCAGATGCAACAGGAATACATAATTTATCTGATGCTGAAATATATGCTGGATTAGCCACCTTGGGGTATGTTACTGAGGGTAAATTAACTTTTTGGAAAAAGAATTTTACACCCCAATGGAAATTTTTAATCCATCATATTTTACACTGCTTAAGCCCTAAGTCTGGTGGATGGGATCAATTTGGTAGTACTATTGCTACTGCATTAATCTGTCTATCTAGCAATAGGGTTTATAATTTTTCTAAAATGATTTTTGATGGGATGGTTCATAATTTAGAGAGTAATTCAAAAATTTTAATGTATCCAAGGTTTTTACAAATTATTTTGGATATTACAACTGAAAATAAAGGAAGGTATTTAGCCCCAACTTTGACCAAAAAGCTTTTTGCAAACATGAAAAAGGGTTTTGTAGGGGATATAGTACAATTATTGCCTGCTATGTTGGTAGGAGCAGCTGTGGATCAAGGTGAAGGCTCAGCACAACCAGCTGAACCCCATCACACACATGTTGCTCCAATACCATCCACATCCCAACCACCTCCTCCATCACCAACATTAATTACCACCTCATTCACCACTACATCATTCACCATATCAATCACCACTACATTCCCTGCATCATTCACTACCTCAACCATCACCTCATTTTTCACTACCAAGGTCCTATGAAGCACCTCTCCCTGAAGGTAACACATCAAGAAGTGCTAAGGACAGTGTGCAACTCAAGGAATTGATGGTACTTTTACCTAATTGGTGACCAGGATTAATAGTTTGGAGAAAGAATTAAAAGACACCAAACAGACACTAGGGAATGTTGTGATCAAACTGGTTAAGAAGGTGAAAACTCTAGAAACAGCTTTGAAGAGGAAATCCAAGAAAGTACTCATATATGAATCAGCGGGTTAAGAATCAGAGGATTAGGGGAGGATGTTTCAGGATATTGATAATGATCCTCTAGTTTCTTTGGTTAGGGAATCTATGAAAAAGAAGTCAACAAATTTTGTCACTCCTAAAAAATCTTCAGGGGAGGCTCAAGAAGAAGAAATCAGTCCTACAATCTTGGAGGTAGCTAAAACATTGTCAAAGGTTGCTTCTCAGGGTGTTAGCAAAGAAAATTTAACTGATAAGGGCAAGAGATACAGGAGGAGAGCAAGGTCTATGGCTAAAAAGATTGATACTGGATTGGATGCTGAAGAAGAAATTATTACTGGCAGAGAAGAAATTAATACTGGTATTGAAGAAGTTACTACTGGTAGTACTAAAGTTGATTCTGGTACGGCTAGTAAAAGGGGTTAAAGGGAAAGGAAGGCTCCAATGGTTGAAGAGGATATCCAGGCTACTCATAAAACTAAAGAACAAATGAGACAAAAGGAAGCTAGATTGGAAGAGGCTATAAAGTTGCAAGCTCAACTGGATGAAGAAGTTGCAAAGCAGATTCATTTTGATAAAATGGTAGCTCAAAGAATGGCAAAAGAGGAAGCTTTATCAGAACAACAAAAGAAAAGAAAAGCTCAAGTTCTATTTGAAGCTCAGTTTTATACTGAAGAAGACTGGGATGCTATTAGAGCCAAGCTAGAAGCAAATGCAGAGTTGTCAAAAGATGTGTTAGGACAAGATTTGCCTGAACAAGATTTTGAAAAAAGAATGGTAGATATGGTGAATCAAAGAAAGAAACACTTTGCAGAGGAAAGAGCTAAGGCAAAGAGAAACAAACATATGACTCAGTTAAAGAAGTTGAATAAGTTAGTTCAGCAGATTGATATTTTTGTTCCTATAAATCTTGAAGCTACAAAGGCAAAATTGAAAAAATATGGAGAGGAGCTTCAGATAAAGACTTCAAAGAAACAACGGATTGATGATAAATATATTCTAGCTATAGGAGAAAAAGTTGCAGAAGTAAAGGAAGAAGAGCAAGTAAAAAGAACAAGAAGAAGAAAGAAGCAAAAGGCTAGAAAGGGTATAAATGTTGACAAGAGTGCACAAGAAGATTCAGAAACTGATAAAGAGGAATCAGTAGAAGCTATGAATCCTACTCCTTTGACTACAAAATCTAATAGTGTGGCAAATTGGAAGATATTTCAGCAAGGTCAAAGAAGTGTTTATCAGATAATAAGAGCAAATGGAGTTGATACAGTCTACATAAGCTTTGGAGCTATGATCAAAGACTTCATAAGAGAGGATCTTATAGAGTTGTATAGGTTGGTAATACAAAAGTATGGAACAAATAGGTCTGAAGATGCGTATGACAGAGTGCTTTGGAGTGATCTCAGGACTATGTTTGATCCACCTCTTATTGAAGATGCTATTTGGAGCTTACCACTTCAACAAAAGATGGCTAGTTGGAGATATTATGATAAGTGTGAGGTACATTGCTTAACTTTGGAGGCATGTACAATCTATATGTTAGCAGATAGAAAGTATCCATTGTCAAAAGAAGCTTGCCAAGTGATGCTGAAAATGAAGCTTCTAGATGGAAAAATGAATGAAGTTTGTTATAAACTCTTGAAGATGTTTATGAAGCAGCTTGGGATTAGAAATGATAATGTTATCGTAGCTGTGGGCATGTTTTTGGATTGTGGACTATTATTAGTAGTGAGGAAGAGTTTTGGTGTGTTGGCTAACCACAACATCCACAATTATGGTTATCAGTTCAGCCATGCTTAATAGGCCAGAAGGACTTGCTAGCTCCAAAGCAAACGGTTTGGTAAAGACCGTCTTAAATCCATTTATGGTTGACAATTTACAAAAACTGGTATGGTAATTTATGCCACATAGTAAATTGCACTAAAGCATTGGTACTCCAGAGCAAACGGCTACTGGTACATGAGAATTAAAATCGTTGAAGCTGATAGTTTGCTAAAAAACTAGTAAGGTTATCAATTGCACCTTGTTACTACATGAGCGTTGGATTCCATAGCAAACGGCTACGGTAAAGAATATCAATCCGTTGATGGCTGGTAGTTTGCCAAAAACTATAAAGCCAACTTAGTTGGATGTTGCTGTGTAGCTGTGAAGAGAAGACAAAGACTAAAAGATAAAGTATGATCTGGTTTTTCAAAGAACATCAAACAGATCTCATTCAAGAGAAGATAAGGGACATGAAGATGCTTGGATACAATCTTAAAAGCCCAACCGAAGACAACTGTGAAGAAGAAACTTGAAGTTAACAAGTGAAGTTCAAGTTTAGGGGAGGATTGTTAGGAATTTTGTATTATAGATTTAATTCTGTTAGTATTATAGTTAATTCTGCTAGTGTAATAGTTAGTACTGGTAGAAGGTTTATCATAGTTAGTACTGGCAGTATTAAATAGTTAATACTGTTTATGTAATAGTTAAGTCTGTTTAAGCAGAATTTAGTTAGAGTTAAAGATATGCATGAGATATCTTAGGAAAAGATATGCATTATCTTTATACACGTTTTGTAAAGCCCATTAGGGTTTCCTTAGTCTATAAAAGGAACCAGAGGCATAGTCAGTAGATATAGTTCTACAGAAGATCATAGAGATCGATTAGCAAATCATAGTTTGTAAGCTGTAACTTAGGCAGATTCAAAGTTCAATATAAAAGTGTTTTGATTATATTCTTCTTTACATTGTTGATTAAATTCCGCGAATAGTGGTTAATCATTGTTTCATCATTGTTACTTTAGATTTATCTAAGGCGACAAACCCTTTACAAGCTAAAGGTTAAGATCCATTAAGCAACGGGATCATATAGACCGCGATATAAATGAGACTTAAACCGCATGTCACAAATAAGCCCGTAAACCGCTTAACCTCTCTTAAACTATGGTCACTTTTCAATAAACCGCAAGGAAGGAGACTATAAACCACGGTATTGAAGGTATTTAAACCACCTGTACTATTTTCTTGTCTTTTTTCTTGGTAAACCATGGTCTTGAAGAAACCCAAATAAGCCCATAATAGGCTTCGTGAAATAATCTGTTTTAACACTGAATAATGTAACACCCGTATCCCAACAAGGTATTATTTTATAATAGAACTAATAGTAATTAATTGTTAGAATATAAATTATAAGAAAATGGTAAAATTATAAGTTAAAATAAATAAGTGTAAAGTTATTAGAAATGATGTGCCAAAAATAGGAAGGATAAAACTTAGAGGTCTAGTATTACCAAATTGATAAACTTAATAAATTAAATATCAAAAATGAAAAGTAAAATATCATTCTGAAGATTTCAAGAAAGTGTGTGTGTGTTTCCTGTGCTGACACCAACCAAGAAAGAAAAGGGAAAAACTTGAAGTGATTAATTGGTGAAACTAAGAAAGAAGGAAGAGACTATTAGTTAATAAGAGTCCTTATTTTCATTGCCTATAACAAGTAAGTGAAATCCTCAATTTGGAAATTAGGGTTTGATTTTGGGTATAATGGTTAAAAGTGGTTAATTATCCTAGAATACTAATTTGTTGTTATTAGGGTTAATTTCTCTGAAGGAAGCAAAGGATGACCAAGCAGTAAATCCAAGTAGAAGTTTAGTGGCATAATTAAGGTAAGTATATTGACTAAACATGTTAATGTGATCATAATGTGAATTTTATTATGTTATGATTATTTTTGTTTAAGGAATTTGTGAATGTGTGTAGCTTGGATCCAATGCTAGTAATGTAATGTTAGCATAATTATTTATGCTTGTGAAAGGTATGTAAATTGTATGAATGTATTCATTGAATGAGCTACGGCTAGTTAGCCACTAGCCGTAACTTAGTGAATGGTGTTTATGTCATATACTTACTAAGCGTTTTGTTTAAGCATTTTGTTTACATATGAGTTTCCAAATGTTTTATAGGTTCGAGTGGCGTAGATAAGGGTAAAGAGAAGAACTAGTTGGGACATAAAAGGTTAAGCATTTTGGATTTGGTAAGTAGAAGACCCCTTTTGGATCAAGGAATATTTAAAGTTGAAGCCCTAAGTGTCCGTTATTGTCTTTGGTATATTTTATGGGTTAATTTCATCTCGGGTCAAAACAATATAGTCAAAATGTTCATGTAGGTCAAATGTGTTCCTATTGTTTAATGTCTAGTCTTTTCTGGTCAAGTACATGTTGGAAATGATTAGTATGTGTAGTCGTGATTATGGACAAAGAATGTTTGGTTAAGGGAATATGACCCGTTGACTAGTGAAAGTCAAGTAATGAAAATTTGCAAAAAGAGTAGCCAAAGAAATTAGTTAAGTACAGGTTATGGATTGATTTGTGTCCTTATATAATGTTATGTTTTCTTTAGATTTTTAAGTGTTTTCCACTGTGCCAGGTTTACGCCGTAATCCAAAAAGTTACGCCGTAAACGCGTAGCAGGATTTTGTTACGTCGTAATCAATTGGTGAGTTTACCACGCGTATAATCACTATGGGAGGACTTTCTGATGTGACGGTAAAACCTTATTATATGCCGTAAAGTAAAACGTGTTATATTGGTTACACCTTAACCTAACTCTTGGTTTACGCCTAACCTCTTGTTTTGTTGATTTATATAAAGTGGGATAAATTTATGTAGTTCTGTTTATTGGTAAAAAATTATCGGGTTTATTTCAGGAATATTATATATTATATGGGTCATTTAATGGATATACTTTTAACAGTTTGTCAACGGATGGTATAAAGTCATTCCTAGTTTTATGTTTTTTGTTAAAAGTTTAAATTTTTAGTCTTAAAAAGGGGGTGTTTTAACTTGGTATCAGAGCATTGGTCTAAGAGATTTAGGATGTCACGTTAGGATTTCCTAGACTTAGACTTTTTAGGCACGTTAGTGATAGAATGAGTAGTATGTATGTGGGACTTTCGACTTTCGAAAATACATGTGTGGAATATTTTTATGACTACGCTTGGCCACCGTAGTGATAAAAGTATGATGCATATGTATTGTCGGAATCTTGGGGACTATATACCTAAGGTAAATATAGGATGTGTGTTGTGTCGTTGTGTGGTGTTTATTTATGATAATTCAAGTTTTAAATTTATATTTTGTCGACTTAACCACAAACAACACTTTAACGGGCAGTGTACCCGGTCGGTGGTAGATTCGTGGTAAGTAGGGTGTCGAACACTTGAAGCGAGGTTAAATCTCTTAATTTATTTATATTTTGGTTATCTAATCTAAGTCAAACCTATGCTAATCCTATGTTAGTTCTAATCCTAAATCTAACAAGTTAAAGGGGGGTTTCAGCCTGAGAGACTGGCACGAGTTTGTTTGGTGACTACAATCAATTCAAGACACTTTAACCCACACAAGAAAATTAACAGAAGATAAAAGAGCGGTCGAGCCTTATGATAGAAAACTGTATTAGCCATCATTAATCCAATTAGAATTTGGTTTGTTTATTCAGTGCAATGATTACTTATCTCGAAGAGGCATATCATTCTTAGACTTAGGATCCTAAGACCTAGACACATTAATTTTGTCACAATTAAAGCATTCGCATAAAGCATCCTTATTACCTGATTATAATCTATCTTAGGGATTAAAGCAATGGTGATCTTGTAAACCCTAGCTCATAGAGACTTTACCCACTTACTGCTTAATAGCAGTTTATACACTAGTAGTCCACTTGTCAACCTATCCAATGGAATCAAAACATTATTTGTTGAATTATCTAGATTCACCTACTAGTCAACATGTTTAATAAACCAAAGGCAGTTTCCGTTAACTAGTTAAGCTAGAAGCGTATCCTTAGCACAATTTTAGAAGGACAATATTTGTGATCCTATGATTATAGATGTATAAATTACTATATGGAGAGCTATCCCGGTATCTAGATTACTTGGTCCATATCACTTGGTCCACTTGAATGATAGGTCGCATACAAAAGCACATAAACAAGTATGAATTGATAAACATAAACAAGCGTACAACGATAAATTAAGCAATCGAGATATAAACAAAACCAAACATTCAGATCTTCATAATAATGGCTAATACCTGAAGGTATTAGCCTTCAAACATCATAATTAATACAAGAGTAATTGTTTTAGCCAAGGTAAACTAACCGAGTTAACGAATGATACCAAAAACTGAACGATTACAAAAGTATAAGAAATTAAACGTTGTATTCTATGGATTGGCATGCGTTGCAAGACCTCTTTTGCTCTTTTTCTCGTCTGAAAATTGACTTTTGTGGTTTAGGTATCGAGAATATGATTTAGCACACTTAAAGCTAGTTTTGAGTTTTATATTTATACTGTTTGGAAGTCGGTTCGATATGGCGTATCCAAGGGATTAGATACGGCATATTGGAGTTTTTTGGAGTAGGGACCTCGTTTGATATCTTCCAGAATCTTCACATACTATATATCTTTATTACGATGTATTGGTCTTTTCTTGATATGGCGTATTGAGCTTGTTTCCTTTGTGGTCTTTGGTGAGTGCAAGCACGGATACGCCCTATCTTCCTTGATGGATACGGCGTAGTGGTAGTCCAAATCATTAATCTTCAAAATATCTTCGTTTAAGCTCCAGAATGCGTGCCTTTTGCTAATATTCACCAAGTACTCCGTAATTACTGCAATTCTCAAATATACGATTAAGTAAAAATTCTTTTCAATAATTATACAAAATTGGTTAATTACATTGGATAAACGATGCTATAAAATAGACGTTATTTGATGTCATCAAATATCCTCCCATTTGAATCCTACTTGTCCTCAAGTAGCCTTTAGAAGTCTATAAAAATGTATCCCTAAGTATATTTTCTGTTAAATCATTTATTTGATCCATTACAAGTACACAACCAAACACCTCATGAAATAGGAAGATGAAAACACTCAAATCACTCAACTAATCTATGTGGTAACATGTAACTAATTCGCTCAATTGCTCGATCATGACGAGTATTCTATCATAAGCTTGGCAAGGATACACATCTTCACCGCTAAAGCTATACTCAAACCTTTTTGAGCATTGAATGATCCCATAACTATTGGACACATGATCCAAAGCTAAATTTCCTTTAGGCCTCCAACCCATCTTGACCTTTATAAAGGTCAGTATTCAGCTTACACCCTTACCCAGTATTAACAACTGCTCAAGTCTCTCAGCAGTATACAATATAGAACCCCAAACGTTTCTAACATCAAAGATATTTATGATTCATTGGGTCTAAAATCTGATTCTGTTATAGAACGCCCACTTGATAGGTGCAACCTGAGCCCTCATGGTCTAAATATTGACCCATTTGGGTAAAATAATTTATGGTAGCATAAACCAGCCTAGCAATATTAACACATGGCCAGCATTAACAAACAGTCCTAGCATACTAACACATTGGTCCCTACCTACAAACTAACACTTGGCCTAGCATACAAACCAGGCCTAGCAAACTAATACTTACCCTACAGAACAAACACTTGGCCTAAGCAAACCTGTTCTTGATAGTACTCACCTTCCTGAAGGGATAAAAGACTTCCTTAAATGTAGTTATTTTGAAAAGTTTTGATGATTAACCCTTTTAAGTACTTATCCCATACTGGATTGCCCACCCTATGACCAGATATTAACATATTTTTTCCAGCTTAGGCTCTTGACACTTATTGTCATGAAAGATTACAGTTCCTTTGGATCAAATGGACAGATAACTTTTACAAACAAAACAAGCTTTTACTTTCCTAAAACCAATTCCTTGTTTCTTAGAATTTTGACCGACTTTTTATCATACTCTAGTCATAACTGTTTTAGTCTCAGGTCTAATGTTTGCACTTCAAACTCTTCTTTCCTCATCATCTGATTCCAATCCTCAATGATAACTGCTATCTCTGTTAATCTTAGGAATAGACACCACTGACTCACTTGGCTGACATATGCTTTTCAATATTTGCAATCATTGGTTTTACCTGCAGTCTCACTTGTATTATAGTATTAAAGCTCATTAGTAAGTGACTCAATGATTTTATTCCTAATGGCATATTCATCTAACCCTGCAAATGATATGTCAGCTCTTGGGGTTAAGAAGTTCCCTGTTATGGGAGGGGGAACAAACGTTTATACCCATTCTTTAAAAATCTATCATTTTCTGGTGTGTTCTCTTCATCACTTGATCTAACATTAAAAATACTCAAACTATATACTCTCAACAGTTTCATGATTAGCTACTTAATACATCTTCAAAATTTTGTGCTATATCCTAAATCCATTTTATCACAAGCACTCATTTAACTGTTAAGTATTTCATCAAGATTCTTGGTCGATTCTTCCCATTTTGCAATCTTATCTTTTAACTCATCTCTTTCCTTAACAACTTTCTCCTCTAATTCAGATTTAAAGTTGATAATTTTAATATCCGCTATATTAAAGCTCATAGTTTTGAAATTCATATTTGCTCAACCCCAAGCCCATTCATTCTTTATCAAGTCTAAGAATGCTAGATTCTAGTGACACCTAAGGCTATTCTCATATACCCCTAGTGTTCTAGTTATTGCTTTGTAATGTTTTTTCTCTTTCAGTATCATAGTATCTTTGAAGAGTTTTAAAAAATTTCAAAACATTGTTTAGAACTTTTTTGTACCTCATTGTCAAGAAGACTTGATGAGCCTTGAAGAGGAATTCCATCAAAGATAGTTGACTGGTTCTACTTCAAAATCATTGCTCCAGTCATAGCCTCCTAGACCATCTTGAGCCACCAGTGCCTGTGATGAAGATTCAGTTGTTGGTGCATTGCTCCTGCCATTGTCACCATAAGATCTTCTCCCTTGATTCCTTCACAAAACACCAAATTACCACTATGGCAATCCCACAGTTTTCTATTAGACAAACAAATTGAAGGGTCTAGATGATATGGATTGGGCACCAAGTTAGATAGAGGGCCAGTATGGACTTTGGTTTGCACTCACAGCAAAAACACAACAAACACAAAGCAAAGAAGCTTGGACAGCTTATAAAAGGAGAAAGAAGACATAAAATGAAAAAACGAGGAGTAGCTTTAGTGTAACTTTTTTTACTTGTAATTTTTTAACTTTATGTTTTTAAGCTTTAAATTCTGTCATTTTTACTTACAAAAAGCCTTGTAATCTCTTAAATTTTAATGAAATTTCAGTTTTATGTTTAATGATAATATGCCTTACTTTTATGTTGTTGATTGTTAAAACCATTTCCAAGCCAGTGTTATAAGTCATTTAAGCTCTTTTCATTAATCATTTAAAAAAAGCTTTTAAGTGTTTTAGCAAAATCTCACAAAAAAATTCATCACTCCAAATTTCCTAAGCTTCTATGGAAGATAAGCTAGATAAGGAAGGGCTTATGGACCCCACTGGCTTGTTTATAACAAGCCAGAGCTTGTAGAATAAGCTTGATTCGTTAAAATCTATATATATAATATATAAGCAAACTATCAACCAATTACCTTTAGCCAAGGATTGGTTAAGAATTCACAAAAATAAAATATATATGTTTCCGGAAGTTTGATTTCCCGGGTCGTTATGTCCCAACGAGGTGTGCAATTTGAGAATCGTATGACGAGTTGATAATTGATGCTTGAATGGAACGATGATTGATTGGATTTTTCTATTACTATGATTAAAAATGCAAAAACGAATAAATTAAACCTAAAAACGAAAGCTATAACGCTTAAATCCTAAAACGGAACGGAAAACGAGGGTCAAAAACCTAAATTTTGCAATTTTAACCCTAGAACAATTTTTAAACTAAAAATAGATTCTACTTGACTAAAAACGAAGTTTAAAAAAACTAGACTAAAAACGGAGTTCGTTTGGACCAAAAACGAGTCAAATCAAAAACGGGGACGAATCCCGTTCTTTAAAAAGTGAAACTTTGCAAAAATGACCCTACATATGTAAATTTATTTTTCCTAGAAAATACACAATAAAAGAAAATTTTAAAAAAAAGATTTGTATTTTTCTGATTATTATTTTATTTTTTATGAATTTTCTAAGATTTTAAACAAAATAAATTATAAAAAATACGAAACGATTTTATAAAAATTTGAAAAAATTACAGAAATTAAAATAGGCTGAGACAATCCTAGGAAAAATAGAATCAAGTTTCCAGCTTATCTCGATAAGCTGGAATAAGCCCGAAAAGGCTTATAAGCTTAAAGGCCAAAAAGGCTTTATATATTTGATAAACAAACACTCTACCGGATGAGCTATTGTAGCACAGCGGTAGAGTGTGTGTTTATAAAGGGTAGAGGGTGTGAGGTCGGGGGTTCGAGCCCTAGCTCACCCCTGACTTCCACTTTCCCCTTTTATTTTTTTTTGAAAATCTTTTTTTACAACTTTGAAGACAAGACAGAAATAAGCATTTTTGCTAACTGAAACTTTTTATGAAATCTACAAATAAGCACAGCAATAAGCAAAACAAACAGACAGATTGCTTAATAGGCAAAAAGGGCTTAAAGGCTTATTTTTTTCTTTTGATTTTGATTTAAAAAGCTACAAAAGGCAAACAAGCTATAAAATAAGATTAAGCTAACACCTAATAAGCTAAAGCTAACCTAAATAAGCAAATTAGAAAGGGAATTAAGCTGTAAAAAGCTTAATAAGCTACTGACACAAGTATGAGTGCAAAACAGACAAAGGGGCACCTTGAGGCTTATTTTTAAGCACTCAAAAGGGGGTCCTAAGCTTAAAGCTTGCAGGGTCTTAAAGATTAGCTTATAATATTCCTAAAAGTGCAAAAAGATTAAAGATTCAATCATAAATAAGCCAAGAAAAAGGTGTGCCAATTGGCTATTTTGCACCAGGGCAACAACAAAGCCAAACAGCCCTTAAAGGCACTTTGGGGCTAAATTTTAAGCTAGCTAATGAAAATTAAAAGCAAAAATAAGTTAAAACAGATATAGCATACATACTAATGAGCTTATTCTTTCATTTTCAGAACCTAATACTGTATGTAGCTTATCTAACTTTTAGCTTAAAAAGTGACTTCTAAAACTGTGAGGTTACTATGACAGAGCAATTGCTAAACCAAAACCACAAATGCAGGCACTCTTAGCCTATAGCTAATGCATGATAATACTCAAAATGAACTTGAAATTGAGGTTTTAAAGCTATCTAAAGTTAATTAACAAAATAAGCAAATTTATCACTCTAAATTAACACAGTTTTGACAACTAGCTATAAAAATCTTAACTAATGAAGTTCTAACTATAAAAACTTGTGAAAACTGATTATTATACCTTAATTTAGCTTATAGAAACGGGATTGGTGACTCAACCCACAGCATTACCCAAATTTACCCATTTTAACCTTTATCCCAAACACCCCTTTAAAAAAACCAAAAGGCATTTTAAAAACTTATACAGGCTGTTTTGGCTTAAGATTTTCATAAACAGATTACAAATAAGCAAACTTAAGTAATAATAAGCAATTCTTAACCACAATTAAGCATTTTAAATAAGCAAACACATTAAGCATGAAAAGAAAGGCTAACTTAGACAGTTTACGTCTAAAACTTGCACAAATAAGCTAAAATTATAAAAACACACAAAATAAGCCTACATGAACCTAAATAACCATAAATAAGCTGAAATAAGTTAAAATTAAACAGTTGAATAATAAGTGAGCTTTTTAAGCTTAAAGTGGAATCTTACAAGCCCCTTTGCATGAACAAGGGTATAAAAGGCTCGTGGAGCTACTCTACAAAGCTCTAGCTTATAAATAAGCTAGTGAATAAGCCAATAAGCCCATCCATTTCTGGCTCATCCTCCAGTGGCTTATGTTTGGTCTTTGAAGTGATTGTTTTTAGAAAAAGAAAAGGCTTAAACCCTTTTAAGTTATGAGTAAACTTAAAGGATATAAGCACAAATAGCTATAGTGAGTTTCAAAGAGCTTAAAGCAGTTTAAGAATTGCTTTAAACTATAAATCAAATACGAGCTTATGAAAACAGAATTTTAAACCTTAAAAACCTCAAATTTTATTAACTTCAGAAACAGGGTACAATGCTTAAAGTAAAAGACAGAATTTATAAAAAAAACTTAAAAGATTACAAATTTTTAAAACCTAGATGCCCTTTAAGGCTTACAAGCTCTTCTATTTATACTACTTCTATGTCTTCTTGTGCTCTCTTTCCTTCCTTCATCTGTGTTTCTTTGTAGAGACAAAAAACAAGGTTGTGCTTGTTGTGTGAGAGGAGTTATAAGCAAATCTCAGTCCTCAATTCTCTTCCAAGCCATCTCAGCCATTGGATTAGTGCCTTGAACAATGTGGGATTGCCAAATGGGATTAGGGGTTTAGTGGAGGGGATGTGAAGGTTTTATTTAGGTAAACATAGAGATTAAGTGTTTTGGGGAGGGGGAAAGTGATCACGGGCTTTGGGTTTTGGTAATGGCGGGAAAGGGAGATGGGTGTACAGTGTTTTTTTTTATAACTCAGGGTAAGGGTTAGGGTAAATGACAGGTTTGGCCCCTCAACTTATATCTTTGATTTGCATCCATGGTCCTTGTGGTGATATACTTTTGAAAGTTGGCAGGTTTGCCCCCTCAGGTTATTTGTGATATTGCAAAGTTAGTCCTTGTGGGTGGTACAAGGTTGAGGGTTTGGCAGAAATGCCCCCTCAACCTTATAACTCCTTTAGGGGTTTGGCAGAAATGCCCCTTAAAGTTGTATTTCTAATAAATAGCAATCTCAGCCCCTATCTTTTATCTTCTTGCAACAACTTAGGGATTTGGCATTTGTGGTCCCTCAAGTTATATTTTCTTCTGATTCAGTTTCTCGGAGTTGACTCTGATTTTGTCGGGGTTGACTTTGACTTTGACTGTTTGACTTTTCTGATGACTTTTTGACATGATTGACTTTTGGCTTCGATTTGGCTTTGTCTTCACACACTTTTCCATTCCGTGGTCAGTTTTGTCGTCTTTGGCTTTGTTTTTCGTCCTTTTATGTGATATCCGTTTCCTGCACAACACAAATGCAAAACAAACATATATTTGGCAGTTTTTGTCTGTTTTTGGTCATTTAAGTCTGTTTTTAATGGAAAAAGGTATGTGTAATTAAGCACATACCAAAATCCCCCATACTAAGGTATTGTCGTGTCCTCACGCAATGTTATGAAGTAAACACTTAAGAAAACCAAGA
>BQNB010138438.1:0-17707 GCA_026074375.1 Tanacetum coccineum | reverse complement strand
GGATGTTGTAGTTAGAGTTGATGGTTTCACTTTTCTTGCTGATTTTGTCGTGGTTAATTTTGAACCAGACCCGAGAGTGCCTATTATTTTAGGGAGACCTTTCCTTCGCACCGCAAAAGCTCTCATTGATTTATATGAGGAAAAATTAACGTTAAGAGTAGGAAGTGATGAGCTTGTCTTTTATGCTAAAAAATCTGAGAAAAGCAAGAATAAGCAATTTGCTCATGCTATTTCTGTCATTGATTTTTCGAAAGATGAGCCATTTAGTGGCAGTACCACTAATCATTCCAATGCTCTTCCTCCTAGTTCTTCTCCGGTGAAGACTAGTGATAATCTTGAGGAGTTCGCCGATGAACTTACTCTTAACTCATTTCCACTAGATAATGATGATTTAATTCTTAAAAAAGGTGTTCAAAAAGAAAATTTTCAAGTTTATTCAAACCCTCTTTTCGAATTTGATGATAACTTCAATTCTAGCAACATAAATCCTCTCTTTAACGAGATGGATGAAGATGTCGAAAACGAGAACTCCAACGTTTCAAATTCCGATGAGCCAGTTTTACTTAACACACCTTTGTCCAATAAGGTTGAGTGTTCTGATCCAGAAGACGATATTGATGAGATCGATGCTTTTCTAGCCATGGAAGTGTCTTCTAATTTTGAGGAAGGTTATATTGATTCAGAAGGAGACGTAATTTTTCTTGAGAATCTGCTTAGTGATGATACCACCCATAATCTCTCTCCCGAAGTGATTTCCGACCATGAACCAAAACAAAATGAAACCGACCATGATACTTCAATTACTTTTTCTCCAAGGAGTGATCCTCTTCACCATGAGTTCGCCGGTGAACTTTTAACACTTCCTTCAAGGATTGTTCGTGAACATGAGGAATATCTTAGTCGTATGACTTTGCTTTGTGAGATTTCAACTTCCCGGTCACAGGAAAATGTTCATACTAATCCAAGTTCAATTATCGAGTCTCTTCCCGTATCTCTTATCCCCGTTGAGGATAGTGACCCCGTTCAAGAAGAGATCGATATATTCCTTGTTCCAGATGATTTAATTCCACCAGGTGTTGAGAATGATGATTCCGAAGATGAAGATAATTCTACTTTCCTCCCCGAAAATGAGTCATCTATCCTTGAACCATCATCTCCTCGTCCTCCGCCGGAACCACCAGACGTTTGCTTAAATTTTAAGCCCGATACGGCCATGAAGAATGATGAAGATTTTAACCAAGGAGAAATTGTTTTATCCCTAAATATTGAAGATGATGATTCCTTCACATTTGTCATTTGGATTTTTCTTCCATTTTTCACCTACCCCGAGGATTCTCCTGTTATTCTCTCTCTCAGGAATGAGGATCTCATTTTTGACCCTGGCGTTTCCACTTAAAGCCGGCGGCTTCTCATCGGGATGGAACTTTCATATGCTTTAATGTTTGTCCAAACATTAATGAGAGCCCGATTGAGATTTTCTCTTCCATTTACTCTCCCTAAGGACGAATGAATTCAGGGATCGAGTCAAGCTATGTGACTCGGTTACTAAAAACAAAGCGCTTCGTGGGAGGCACCCCATGCTTATCCATTTTCCAATTTTCTTTCTAGTTTCTAATGTGTTGTGAAGAGGCTTGTACTCTTCCGTTCTTTGTGTTTGTTGTTTGTACTTGTGATTATTTGCAGGATTGATCCCAAATTTTCTGAAGACTCTCGTGTTCGGTGTTTTGTCCCGGTCCACTCGAGCTTCCTATCCTTTGTTTGCAATTAGTTTGGGGAAATCCGATATCCTTTCATCTCATCGATTCACGTTTATCTTTGCATAATTAATAAACGGCTTAGATTTGCGTAGAGACCCTGCCTTAAACATTGAGGACAATGTTTCGTTTTAGTTTGGGGAGGGAATCTATCGATTTGATGTTACCTACTTATTGTTTTGTTCTCACGTACCCCGTTTTCCCGCAAAAATAGCAAAAATTTCAAAATTTTTAAATTTTTATACAATTTTGACTTTCTTGCTGGGTAAGAATAAGAGTAAATTTTGACCCGATCGAGCGTGTTGAGCTCTAGCTTGTTCCTTAACTTTTAGGCTAAGCGTTCGCTAATTCGCGAAGAACGAAAAATGATAGAGTTAAGTATGAGTAGGATGCTAAACAAGGATTATTTGGAAATCTTAAGAGCTCATGTATGTAACTTGTTGCTTTTTCTCCCATAAGCTCTTAACCGGATTAATATACGTGCTGTTTTTGGAGATTAAACTTAAATCAACAATTTTTATGTAATATATAGCAAAAATTTTAGTCTTAGTTCAAATTTATACTTGAATTTTTCAAAAAGAAGTCTTCTATATATACAAAAAGAAGTCTTTATAAATAATTAAGTGCAAAACAAAAAATGATAAATTGATTTATAAAAATAAAATAATAATAATAGATGTGGGTTGTTGATAAAGTTTTCTACCTCTTGCCGGGCTAACACCGAATTGTGGTAAGTCTTCCAAAGAAAGCCCATAGTAAAGATAAAGATCCGTGGATTGATAAAAGTTTGCTGCTGCATCTTGCCGGCTCACACAGATCTGTTGCAAGACTTCTAAATGGCGAGGGTTATAGTTGCATATAATTCTAGTAATTAAGTGTAAATTAATATTGTCTTCTTTTTGTTAAATTCAATATATGCTTGTGCTCTTGAATAATACCTATTTTTATATGAATTATGAATATTCGGGAAGCCTGTGAGAGTTTTTAAAACCTTAAGGTGTGAGTCCGATACTAGTCTCTGTGGGGTGTTAAAAGCCTGGTCACTTAGCCGCAAGGTGGGATGTGCAGTGACGAAAGTCGCTTCATGGGGATGATCTCGCCTCCTTTAAAAATTCATTTTTCTAAGGTTGGAAACGTAAAGCTATAATATGTTTTAATTTTGCAAAAAGGTATCCATGGTTAGAAATTCAAATAAAGGTGTTAGCACACTCTCTTAAGTTATATTAATGTCAGAATTAGTAAAAAGTTTACAAGTTGCTAATATGAGTAGTGTTAAGCTCCTTACTGATTATTTAGCTGTAATTTTTTTTTAAGCTTGTTGGGATAAAGTTGAATAGTCCGGGAACGATGAATTTATCCTATTTGGGGTATTCTCGGATTCGAAATGCATCTTGT
Source organism: Tanacetum coccineum (assembly GCA_026074375.1). Taxonomy (NCBI): domain Eukaryota; kingdom Viridiplantae; phylum Streptophyta; class Magnoliopsida; order Asterales; family Asteraceae; genus Tanacetum; species Tanacetum coccineum. The sequence goes on along the minus strand of BQNB010138438.1, from coordinate 14,558 downwards.
TCTATGATCCCTAACAGTTATGAAAATGACGAAAGTCAAAATAACATTATTAATATATATAAAAAAATGAGAAAAAAAATGAAAAAGAGGTTTTAGAAAATAGGAAATAAGGGTGTTTTATAACTTGTGATTTCTTAGCTCTCTCAACAAAAATCTTTGCTACTTTTCAAAGGTGTAGTTTGGGGAAGTTTTGAGGTATTTGGTTATAAGGCATATAATATTGCATGAGGACACATAATCGTTTAGTTTGGGGAATTTTAATATGTGTGAAAACACATATCCATTTTATATCAAAATAGACCCTTAAAAGACCAAAACTGTGCATAAAAGGCTTGTACATTGCTTGTTTTGTCTTTCTTATTGTGTAGGTACGGATAAAGCAAAAATCACAAGAAAATAGTTAAAACCAGGCAAACACAAACACGGGAACGGAAGAGCACGCAAAAAGCCGGGAGGAAGCTATCAAAGTCAAATGTCAACCTTCAGTCAACTTGTCACAAAAAGACAAAAATCTTAAAATTACCAAACCCGTCCCTCATTTATAAACCAATTCACAAAAAAATAATCCTTAAAAACCCTAACGGTCGTTAACTTTTATAAAAGTTAACACTTGTTAACTCATTTGTTAAAACCCATATCCAAAACCCTTTACCCATAAGCCTAAATTCCCTAATACACGGCCCAAGTTTTTTTTTACATAAGTCAAACCAAGTCAAACCCACCCAATAACCGAGTCAAACATACACCCCTTTTAGTTAAAAATTGGGCGGGAGAAACAGTTATATTGTTCATCTCCTTCCCCAATTTATCCTCTCAGTCAAATCAAAGGGCTTTTACCAATTGAGGGATAGAAAATGCAATTCAAGGGGCAAAGTACACATGGGCATAAGTTTACATCACCAAATGCTCTCATTGGTTGATACCCAACAAAGGATGCCACGTAGATCATGAAAGAAACACAAAGAGAATGGGAATTTACACCTGATACACTCTCAAAAGAAGCACGAGCTGTCTCAATCACGGATTGCCAAGCTGGCAATCCGTGTGAGTTATAATTTGATCCAACGGCCCTAAGTGTTGATCCAATGATTGAAGGAATGTACGGACAAGATTGAGAGGAGGTGTAACTGAATTTTGACCTAGAAGCTTCCCTGGTGGCTATATATATGAGCACACTCTCACACACACAAGTAGGAGGGTAGCTTTTAGGATAGCTTAATTTAGCTTTTAGCTTATTTTTCATTTAAATGTAATTTTCAGTCTTTGTAATTTCATCTTTCAAATCCTGTAATCTGTTTGTAGTATTAATAAAATCGTAAGTTTAGTTTCATACTTGTTTACTTATAAGCTTTCTATATAAATCTCAAATATTTTGATCAAATGTTTCTTAAGCTATTCTCACAAGCTCTCTATAAGCTTATCTGAGTCTATAAGCTCAGGTTAAGCTCAATTAGTCTTTAATCTACTTTAACTTTAAAATCAGTTAAAAACCTTGGATATTTAGACTTTGAGCTTATGGAAGGGAAACTAGCAAATGATGAGTTTCCAAGGACCTTCACTGGCTTAACTGTGATAAGCCAGAGCTGTTGATAAGCTCTTTGAGCATTTCTGCCTTTGTTTTTCTAAGGCCATTGTAAGTTTTCATTTACTTTCCTTATCTTAAGTTTCCTAGTGTAGTATTGCTTATTTGCTTATCAAATGCTTATTCTGCTTATTAGCTTGCTTCTTTGTGCTTAATGTCATCTTATATGCTTATTAGTTTCATTTGATAATCTGTTTTAAGTCTATATAGCTTAGATGTTAGTTTTATTCAATCTGTCATAAAATCAACCAAAAAGCCAAAAATAATTAGCTTAATCTGTAGATCTTTAATTCTAGCTTAGTTGATTGTCGATTTATGTTTATCAAGCTTGTTATAAGCTATTTAAGATCTGGTACTTTAGGTTTGCTAGCTAAATTTCATTTAGTCAAGTTTTATTTAATCTGTCAATAGCTTAAGGAGTGTTTGGATTATGCAGGTTTGACCATTTAAAGTCAAATTAAGTTTAGCAAATCATTTGAGTCAGTTTGATTTTCATTTAAAATGAGTAGAAAAACTATTTTCACAAAGTTAGATTTCATATTATAAAAAGTTAAGGCCTAATCTTTAGCTCCTGCACCAGGGGAGTTTGTTTTCAAAAAGCTAATAAGAGAATCTTGGATCCAAGCTCTTGTGAGCTTAGAATTTGTTAGCTAGGTGATCTTAGACACTCAATAGGAGTGTCTAGTGCAGGAGTAACCATTAAGGTAACCTGCATTTTTGATTTGACCAATTGGCCAATTGCATCAGCAGTAGTAACAGTTGTTACTACTGCTATCTTTTTAGCTTCATTTTAAGCTAGAGTTTTTAGGATTTAGAGATTAAAATTTAGAAGTCTTATAGTTCACATATAGCTTAATATAGATTAAAACTTGAATTCAAATTTCTAGCTCATTTCTTAGGATAAATTAGCTTTTAAAGTTCATAAAAATCTTAAAAAAACCAAAAACAGTAGTAACTAGTTCTTAGTTCCTAAATTTAGAATTTTAGCTTATAGAAGTAGATTTTATGCATTAGATTTATAGCTCATATGTGACTTATCTAGTTTTCAAAAGCTCAAGCTCTGTCTTAGCTTATTGTGCATTCTAGCTTAGTTGATTTTTGGGCTTTTAGAGTAAGTTTCTGAGTTTGCAATTTTGATCCATAGATTTAGTTAGCTTTAAGTGTTTTTAGTCAAAGTAGCTTGTCGATTTTAGCTTCTACACATCATAAGCTTTCTAGGACAGTTTTTATTTTCAAATTTGAGCTTAAAATGAGTTGTGTGCAAGCTTATAAGTGGAAACTAGCTCTTTGGTCCTTTTAAGCTCACTTTCTGAAAACAGCTTTTTAAAAGGCTTTTTGAGTGCTTATTTTTGAGTTTCAGCTTATAGTGCTTTTCTTAAAGTTGCTTAAAAAGTTGTCATCTACAACTTTTCTTCTTTAAGTTTTTTATAAACACCAAAAAAAGGAGAAGTGGAAGTCGGGGGTGAGCAAGACTCGAACCCCCCGACCTCAACACCTCACCCTTTTATAAACACTACACACACCACAACTATCGCTGTGCCATTGGGTCTTTTTCATAAGACTCTTGCACAATTAATCTTTTATACACATTTTAGCTTTATAAGCCTATTAAGCTGTTTAAGCTTATTTCACGGCTTATTTAATAAGTTGTGATCTTGGGCTTATTTTTCCTAGGATTTAATTAGTTTTAGCTATTTTCTGTAATTTTTCTAGAATTTTTATATTTCGTTTAGTATTTTTAAACATTTATTTTCATTAAAAACTTTAAAAAATCATAAAAAATAGAAAAATAATCAAAAAAATATATAAATCTTTTTTAGAAAATTTTATTTTATCCTAAAGTTCATAGGAAAATTAGTTTCGCTTTCGTAGGATCTAATTTGCAAAATTTCGTTTTTTAAAGAACGGGATTCGTTCTCGTTTTCGTTTTTCGTGATTTAACGTTCATTTCAACTCCGTTTTTTGTTCTAGTTTTCTTTAAACTTACTTTTTAGTCAAATAGAGTCCATTTTAAAAGAAAAAAATTAAGTTAGGTTTATTTTTAGCAAATTAGGGTTTTTGACCTCCGTTTAGGGGTCCCGTTTTGCGTTTTTAGTTAAATTTTGATTTCCCGTTATTTGTCTTCATGCTTAATTGTTAGAATTTGTTAATTTTAATTGTTAAAATTTGTTAATCAAATCAACTATTGTTTCCCATTCAAATCATTGTCCAAACAACAAACGTGGTTTCAATTTCACAAATCGTTGGGGGATAACGACCCGGGAATCATACTTCCCGGTTTATATACGTATTATATTATATATATTTTTAAAGATTTTCCTTTTTGCCTTTGTCCTCAAGGGTAATTTGGTAATTTTCCACCATATTATATATTATATTATTACGTATATATAGATTCTGACGAATCATTTCCACGATAAAAACGATGACAATCCACATAGTGGATGAGAAATAGTTGTTTGCAATACGCACGGTAGGGTCATATACCCTATTAAATGCTAGAATTGGTGTGGGAGAAAACGAGTTTTGTGTCATATTAAGATTGAAATATGGATGAGGTAAAAGTACGCTTAGAAACATAGCGTAATAATAATAGCATAGAAATACTATGAGTGTAGAAAGTATCCAACTCACATCATCCAAGCTTTGCCCATCCTCGAGCAAATTCTTCAAAGGCCTTAAGCCAAGTAGCAACTTGAATCTTAATTTCACAACTCATTAAACAAGAACTATCATGAACTTAAGTTAGAAGTTGGTAAAAGGCTCAATGTTCTTGAAAAATCGACTCAACTTCGGGGTCGCTCATAAACAATCTTGAATGACTGAACACAGTGCTTGCAAACAAGTAAATAACGCTTACATTCGCAGCCAAAACGGCTGGCTTAATGGTATGACGAAATAAGACAAAGACATGATCAGAATATAGGTCGACATAATTTCTAATAGCGAAAGAACGAACGTCTCTACATGTCGTGCATACATAGTTCACATGCCGCTCACCTCGAGCTCTGACTCGGAATCTATCGACGAGTCCACCTCAAGGTGTTATGCAGGGTAAGGATACGAAGAGTAGTTGAGTGTACGTCGCGACTTATTCGCGGAAACATCAGCATGTGAAGACGATCTGTGGGACATAAACGGTGTTCGTAATAACAACGTGCTTAGGGACAGTGTGACAACAGTAACCGACGTAGAAGCAAACTCATAATATAAATTTTAAATCAGAATAAAGCATGATGTATTGTAAGGCAATAGTGGACATCTAAAAGTATGCATTGTACGGTGCACATAATTCCTAGTATGCTTTTCAGTGACTAAAGTGGAATTTCGATTTTAAACTTGTTTAAAATAATGACTATACCTAGTGTTGCATATTACTCCCTGATTAGAAATTAGTTGTTAAAGTTATGGTCTAATTGAGGTCTAATGATGCAATCACTCGGACTAGTCGACTCGTTTCATGTTAGGTGTTTTTAGAAAAAAGAAAATCATTTTGGTTATAGTTCGGATTTTTATTTTGAAAAACTGGCGTTCTCTATAACCTTAGGCTCTGATACCAATCTGTCACACCACACCAAGGCGGAAACGCGAGGTGTAACAAATTAATAAACATCACACAAGATGATAGATAAAACACCTTACATGAATTTAGATACAAGAAAGTTATCCGAATTACAACATTACAAAGTACAAGTTTAAAAGTACAAAAGTCAACATAAGTTTAAAAGTACAAAAGTCAACATTGTTGTTTTTCTTTCGAACATGAATCACCCCAAAAGACAATAACTTGGAATAAAATAGACATCTTGAACAATCAAATGCAATCACACTAAGTTTCCACCTTAGAAATGTCACCTGAAAAGCATGATAAAAACGGTCAACTATCGAAATAGTTGATGAGTTCTCAAGATTATGTACACAAAATATAGTTTTAGTAAAGAGTAGATATCAGATAATAGTTTGCCAACACAATGGCAAGTCATCAAAACTGTTGTCCAAACTAAAAATCAATTTCCAAACAAGTTGAGAGTCCAAAACAAATCAAGTTTTCAAAACAGTTTCCGTTACATAAGTAACGTAATACCAAATCAATTCAACAAATATGTATGCTATATTGTTTATGCGAGGCACTACCTAAACGTATTCAGCCTAACCGTTCCAAACATCCAATCAAGTTCTAGTTGTATAGTGTGGTACAAACACTTAGTACTATGCACCCTTGTGCGGGTGTGGAGGGGCTATTCTCTAATAGCGCTATCCATAAGTACTAACGTCTCAATCCCGTTGAGGGGGAAAGTGAGTTAAAAGTAGTGGCGGGTTCCAAGCATACAACAACATACATATTAAGTTCAAGGTTCCAAGTTCAACACATTTCCAAATTCCAACAAGTTCAAATCAAGTTCAAAGTTTAACACGTTTCCAAAGTTCAACAAGTTCAAATCAGAGTTCCATACGTTCAAAAAAAGTTCAAGTTCAAATGTGCTCAAAAGATTTATTTTCTTAAAAGTATTGGCCTAAACATAGACACATCATGCTTTCACCCCAAAATATTTAAAATCATGTAAAAAGGGGAATATGAGAAACTCACCAAAATGGAGATACCAAGGTGAAAGTAACGAAGAAAAGCGGCGATGATAAATCTTAACCGCAACCTATTAATAATAATAATATACTATTAATATTCAATTATGTAAAATATGCAACTCATTGTAATATTACGTTATATGCATGTCAATTCGTACATTAGGTATTCCTTGTGGATTACACTGTCGCGATTTTTTATGTCCATTGGTTAAATTCCCCCCTTTTCTGAAAATTGCGCATGTTATTTAATAGCCAACTAGTTTCGCTTAAAGTCTTGACTAACCACCACAACACTTGTTATTATACTCCCATCTCAAAGTTCCTATGTTATATATTGACTTACACTATGTTTCCCAAAGATTCTAAGCAAGTTTTTTGCTTTCGTAAATACTAGCACACTATAATAGTTTAAAAACAAGACTGCAGAAAGTTATCAAAAGTTGGGAACAGCAGACACGCTTAAACTTTTTATAAATCTCTAAAAAAATTACACGGAGGTCAAACAAATCATGTACAATCTCCAGATTAAATTTCGTCCAAAAATATTAAGTTTTGATCTGCCTGCACACAGCATCTTTACAAACGAAATTCTGGACAGCCAACACAGTTTTAGCACTTAATATTGTACAAAGGTTTTGGCTAACTTTTTACACCATTAAAATTGACGAGGCCTAGTTCGTTGGAAAGTAGACTCGAAGTAGATAAATTTAGGGTCCTGAAAACCTAGAAAAGCTTTTGAAACGACCACGTTATGACATCCGAAAGTTGACCCAATGGATTTTTATGAAAACTGCCATTTTCTTAATATTGCCGAAAACTATTAATCTAACAAAATATCTGGCATACTTTTTCGTTTTTAAGAGTTAGAAGCTCTAATTTATACCAAAATGATCATTGGAACGACCTCTACAATTCTAAACACTAAAATCCTAGTTTACAACACACTAAATTAACCGATTTTATGCCTAAACTTTCTGCCCTAATTAAGGGTTATAAAAACTCTTTCAACCCATCACTATTTTGCACAAATTTCCACAATAGCATAAACTAACCTACTCTTTACCTAAACTTATTTAACATTCAACAAATCACCAACAACCTCACAAACATCACATGCACCCTAATCAATGGATTCCCAATTTCATAAAATAGATAAGCATATACATAATTTTATATAACTATGAGAATTAGATAAAAAGGAGTAATAGGTGCTCACAATGCAATATAGATAGAAGATAGATCAAAAACTATAACCCTTGGGGGTTTATATATTCTGCCGAACCACAAAAGAAACAACAAAGCCCGAAAAATTTAACTTTTGTGCACCTAAATTCTTAAATATAACTTCCTTGCTCAACCTTACTAATATCTAACACTTTAATTCACCTAAATCACCAATCTTGAAAAATTAGATATTTACAAAACCTTCTTGCATGTTTAATCTTTTTTAGGGGAAAGATTATGGGTATTTTTATGAGCAATTTGGTATATGATTGAGTGATTTTGGTTGAGAATTAAAGCTTCAATTTGTGTTTCTTGGTGATGTTTGCTCGACAGAAGAGAGAAAAGGAGGAGGCTAGAGAATTTTTTAACGTTATAATCTAGAGTGTGTATGTGTGTTTTCGGCTTATATAAAAAGAAAGGTTGGGTTGAGTTTTATAATTAAATGAAAGGTTTATAAGAAAGATGGGCTTGTATATCTTTTATAAAAATAAAAAATATGGGCCTAGTTTATAAAAAAAATATATGGATGTTGTGTTTGGCTTGTGGTTGCCGACGTCAAAAGAAAAGGGGGAAAAGGGGCTTCGGCCCATTTTTTTGTTATACGCTACATTATTTAAATCTCGACCCTAAAATATGACATTCGTTGAATTCTCTGATCGATAAAACGGTTTAATATCAAAGCACGGACTAGTGAATATTTAAAACGACGATTTTACTTATTTCGATAAAAATAATAAAACAAGTTCTATAAAATAGGATATAGAATTTATAAGGTCGGAATAAATAGCGACAAGAATACGAGTTGCATCATAACCAAGCGTTAATTGCTAAGAGAAATGTAACCACATAAAAGTGACTCCATAATTAATTAAGAGAGTCAAATATTATACGTTTGCTTTCAGTTACTGACCTCAAAATTGACGGATGTCACAACCCAAAACTTGTAAATTCATTAAATGTTAAAAAGTTGGGGCTATTGAACTCACTTAAGTATAATGATATCAAATACAACAGAAAATGTGTCCGGAAATGCGGAATGCAACCTAATTAAACGTAGGTCGTATAAGTACTAAGCACATTGATTAACTAATTCCATATATAATTCTATATAGCTACATCATCATCTAATCGTGTTTGTAAAATCATATTTATAAACTTAAAATGTTTATAAATATCCCAATACTAAAAACGACGCAATTTCTTCGTTTTAAGCCCGTCTCTTACGTTTCTTATGTCCACGCTTTCGTATTAAGACGAGTTATCAAAATATTACATTTTCATATTTTTGACCTACTGATGAACAGATACATTTTACTATCATGACGGTTATCGTAAACCAGTAAATGTCGTATTTCATTCGTTTTAACTACGTTTTTAGTGATTCTTTCGAGTACGTCTTTGTTATTAAAAGTTATATCATATTAATGATGTTTTCAAAATGTTCATGTCTGAGATGAACAGTAATTTTGATATACAATTATTTTTAATAAAGTGTTTATTATAGTAACTCGCGAAAAATTCATAACACCTCGTTATTAATTGAATATTCGATTCTTATTGTTTTGGAATCCTAAAAAGATGTGTGATCTGAGAGAAATAACCAACTTATATATTTAATGTATTTTGTAAACTTGTTTTTATAAAATTTCTTTTATAAATCCGTTTATTATCGTATAACTTGTAAATTACGTATCTTTTTCGTTATCAATCGGTTTTTCGAGTTTTCTTCCTTTTTCGTTTCCTCTATTAGATGTTTGTTATTTATAAAAATTATATAAATGACTTTTGTTTCGATTCAAACAGCAAGTTTTGATGTTTTTCATAAAATCATGTTTAGGGCTTGATTTTTAACTTTCTTGTTTAACAACTTTGTTACTAATCCTTTACAACACTATATATAACACATGTATTACAATCCTAGGGTCTTAAGTCATCATTGTCCATATAAATGTCCAAGAATCACAGATCCATATGTGTTCATCCTTATATTTTCTTGATCTTATAAGTACCTTTTTTGTTAGCTTGGTTATACATACTTTTTATAATAATCCACAATGTACAATACTTTTATCCATCATTATAATACGATGTCATCAATATTATAATTCATGACAAGCATATATTACCATGATCATAAGTAAAAATTCCATTTTTCATGTTATTAAGCATCCTAAATGGTGATTTGCTACATAGAACTTAGATATGCATAAAATCATAAATGTAAAGACATAAAGAGTTTTAGATGATCTTAATATGATGTGTGGTGATGAACAACAAGCTTTAAACCCTAGTTTTTGGCAAACCAAACCCCTATCTTGCAAGATCTTGCAAAACCGTAATCTCAACCAAAACCCTAATCTTGCTTAACCCTTGTAAATGCTTAAATCAATCCTTCTAAACACTTTAGGTTACCCTAGATATCATGTAGGAATGTGTGTAAATGTTGTAAATAAATTTGGTATGGATTTATATGTTGTTTTAGGTTTGGTCGTGGGTTTAGGCAAAGAAAGAGAGAAAGAGTATGTTTTTCACTATGAAAATGATATGTGTATGTGTTTCACTCTCCTAGTCGTTGGTATTATATATCATACGTACTTTGTCAAGGAGCTTGTTAGAGAAACCTCGGAAAGTCTTTGGTCTTTGTCATTTCTCTATTTGAGTAGTAAGGAAATAATGAGTCCTTGGTCCTAAAAGTAGTGAACATCACCTATGTATTTTAGGAAAGTGTTTTGTAAGATATTTTTTTGTATGCTTACTTGTATATCTGGCCATATAGGCTTATTTTTGATGTTATTTTGTAAATTTTGGGTATTGGGTATAATTGTGGGTATTTGTTGAAGCGTAGAAAAGTTTTGGTGGTTCTGGGAATGCCTAAACGCATTTTATCGCGAAACGTAAACGCTTTACGTAACCAATAAAAAATAAAAAGTATAAGTTAATAATTATACTCAAAATAGTAACTTAACACTTGGCTTGATGTAAACATTTAATTGTTTGTGCTCGTTTACATTGAACGGTTCTTTTTTTGCTTACACGATTTAACTTATCGATACGATTAAAAGGCAAATATCGTACAATACTAAAATACATAGTGGAATTTATTGACTTCGTAATGAACCTAATACATCGGCGTGTTATAGTCTCAACCCATTTGTGAGCCTTGTTCTCCAAGGCTTTAAGTCGCGGCACGTACGTCGGTGTCGGTCTTTGTGAAGAGGTGTGGGATATTTACTTCCAGAATTGATCTTTACGTTCCAAAGTGAACTCAGGACCTCTCCTAGTGTTTCCATCGAACCTTGATTATAGAATGCGGCTTCGCTTAAAACTCTTTTATACTTCACAGTCCATGATTTCTTTCGGCTCCCTCAACAATTGAAATGGTCATCAATGGGTAGTCCTTCCTCGAAAACAACTAAGGTTCAGCCGTTAACACTTCTTCTAGTTGGATACTTGAACGTATTGTGTACCCAGTTCAGCTCTTCAAGTTGCTCAAGCTGTAAGCAATCGTCTCAATCACATTTCAAAAATAGATTGGTCATATCATATATTGGGTTTAGCTTCCCTTTTTTCTTATTTGTTCGGCCATTTCCATGGTGTACCTTAAGTATAACATTATCTCCAACTTGAAATTCCATTGGCTTACACTTTAAATTGGCGTAACTCTTTTGTCTATCACGGGCGACTTGCATTCTTTGCTTGATCTGGATGATCTTCTCGGTTGTTTCTTGAACTAATCTTGGAACAGTGGTTAGACTTCTCCACTCGGCCCAACAAACAAGTGAATGACACTTCCGACTGTAAAGTGCTTCAAATGGTGCAGCCTTGATGCTAGCGTGATAACTATTGTTATATGAGAACTTGACTAATGGAAAATGGTTAACCCAACCCTTTCCAAAGTCGATCGCACAAGCACGCAGCATATCCTTGAGAGTTTAAATAGTCCTCTTGCTTTGTCCGTCAGTTTGTGGATGGTACGCAGTACTCATATCCAAGTTAGTACCCAAAGCCTTCTGAAGTGACCTCCAGAAATTTGATGCAAACCTAGGGTCACGATCACAAATGATTGAGACAGGTATCCCATGCCTCCGTAGCCACCTCCTTTAGGTTACATTCGTCTAGTTTATCCATGGGATAGTTTCCCAATGGGTTCGAAGATTGTAGACTTAGTGAGTGGGTCAACAATCAACTATTTGGTGGTCGTAGCAGTTGTGACTGACCTTAGCGAAAGCTTTGTGACAAAATCCATAGTGATGTTGTCCCACTTCCATTGAGGTATATCGGGTTGTACCAATAATCCTGATGGCCTTTGGTGTTTGCCTTAACTTTAGCACACGATAAACATTTGCTAACATAGGTGGCGATGTTGGACTTTATATTGGGCCACTAATATAGCTTCTTAATGTCCTGATACATTTTGTCAGAATCCGGATGAAAAGAGTATTTTGACTTGTGGGACTCGTGCATGATCACAGTTCTCAAGTCGCCATAACATGGTAACCAACTCCTACATTGAAGCATAGAGTTCCATCCGCACGAGGTTCCAACTTTTCCGTTCTAAATTTCTCCGGATCCTTTGAGTTTTCAACCAACATGCCTCCAACATCTTCGTTCTTGATGTTCTCTGGTTTTTGTGCTTCAGTTTGAGCATTCAGGATTTGTTTAGGAAGATCTAAGCCAATAGTATCATAAGGCTCTGAACTCTTAATTTGTTTACTCAGCTTCCTTCCTGCTCAAGGCATCAACATCAACATTTGCTTTCCTCTCGGCGTGATAAACGGATTCTCTCTGTTCATAATCACTGAGCAGTTCTAACCAACGACACTGCCTCATATTTAGCTCCTTTTGATTAAGAATGTGTTGTAAACTCTTGTGATTCATGAACACCGTACACTTGGTTCCATACAAATAGTGTCTCTAGAGTTTTAGAGAAAACACTACCGATCCAAGTTCCAAATCATGATTTGTATAGTTCTTCCCATGAATTTTTAATTGGCGTGATTCATAAGTAATTACTTTCTCTCTTTGCATTAATACAACACCCAATCCCTTGTGCGACGCATCGCAATAGACTACAAAATCTTCGCTTCCCTTAGGTAAGCCGAATTGGCGGCACTGCACAATCTTTCATACTTTTAATAATGGAAAGCGGCTTCCTGTTTGTCACCCCAATCGAACTTAACTCCTTTCTAATGTTAAGTTGGTCATCGACTTGGAAATCTTTAAAAATCCTTTGATAAATCTTCGGTAATACCCAGCGAGACCTAAGAATTAGTGAATCTCCGTTGGTGTTTTAGGATATTCCCAGTCCTTTATGGATTCGATTTTGGAGGGGTCCGCGTGAATGCCTTGACTATCAATCACTTGGCCAAGAAATTGTACCTTAGGAATCCGAAATTTACATTTAGAGAACTTAGCATACAACTTCTCTTCCTTAAGCAATTCCAGAACTGCCTTAAGATGTTTCTATAGCTCCTTCTTGTTCTTGGTGTAGATAAGGATATCGTCAATTAACAGCAATCAAAAATTTATTTAAAAATGACTTGCACACGTCCGGTTTATTGAGATCATAAATAACGCTGTGCGTTTGTCAAGCCTAATGCATAACTTGGATACTGTTATGTCCATATCTAGTTGGATATGCCATTTTTGGAATATCCTCTTCCCCGCTACTCGAGCTGGTGTAACCTGATCGCCAGGTTACTTTGAATAAAAAAATAGATCCCTTGTAGTTGATCAAACAAATCGTCGATCCTTAGGAGTGGATAACGGTTCTTTACTGTCAGCTTGTTCAATTCCTGATAGTCGATACACATTCGAAATGATTCGTCCTTCTTCTTGACAAACAAGACCGGAGCTCCCCAATGTAAGGAACTGGGTCTTATAAAGCCCTTGTCGGATAGTTCTTTCAATTTCTGCGACAACTCTTTCATTTCTGAAGGCGTCAATCGATAAGGTGCCTATGCCATAGGTGCAGCACCAGACTACCTTAGAAAACCTTCAGCCCATCCTGCAAAAAAATATCAACAAAAAGAAACAAAATTCAGATTAAACAAAGCCACATCAAAACAAACCAAACGAAACAAAAATCCCTAAATTTCGTGTTAATCTAATTTTCAATTGAAACCCTAATAGAATCAAAATAAATATTTGAAATTAAAAAAAAACTTACATGAATCTCTTCCTTGTTTGATCTTGGATTGAATGTGCAGCTGAACACTCTTTATCTTGGAGAGAAGCAGATATGTGGAGAGATAATGTAAAGAGGATGGGGGCGATGGAACTGTGTGAGTATTTAGGGTTGGAAGGTTACTATAAATTAGCCTTTTTTTCAATTGTTGTTGTAACTAACAGGCTTAACTCCATCTCTTGGTATTCATGCCCATTCATTGTGGTGTAACTGCGCAATTGAATGCCAATTAACAAATTCGGTGACTATAGGGATTCTAAAACGGAATTCATACACGATCCTTCAAGTTTTTATGCCTCAATCATTATTTAAACGTGTTGCTCCATTGATTCGTCAATTTCAATATACGTAAAGTATAATATATATAATACTATGGAAATTTACCAATTTACCCTTGAGGACAAAAGTAAGAAGGAAATTCTTCAAAATATATATAATACAATACGTATATTAACCGGTAAGTGATTACCGGGTCGTATCCCAAAGAAATGTGAATTGATACTCTCGATTTAGTTTGGACAATGTTATGAATGATTTTCAACTTTTTGAATGATTTTCTACGACTAAAAACAATTAAAACAATTAAATGCAAGTAAAATAACTAAACACGCGCACGAAAAACGGAAATGACAAAATAAACCCTAATAAGCACTTTAACCTAGAATTTGAATTAATAATCTAATTCTATGAGTAAAAATAAAGGGATTTGCAAAATTTGAAGAATTAACGATAAATTTTGAAAGAAATCACAAAAACGAATAACGGGAATCGAAAACCGAGCCCTAAAAGTTAAAATGCTCAAAAATAAACCAACGAGAGTCAAACTAATTTTCCTACGTTCTAAATGATCAAAGAAAATTTTCTAAAAAAGATTTATATTTTTTTGATTATTTTTCTATTTTTTATGATTTTTTAAAGTTTTTAATGAAAATAAATGATTAAAAATACTAAATGAACTCTAAAAATTCTAGAAAAATGACA
>BQNB010138436.1:0-12712 GCA_026074375.1 Tanacetum coccineum | reverse complement strand
CTTTTATGTTATTTATTTTCTGTTAATTATTCATTAATTGAAATCTGATTTATTTTAATTAAAAGTGTACATGTTTCCCTACATATACACGGTTCATATGTGTTTGACCTGACAAGTCATAACCTGAATCGACCCATTTATAAGTAAACAGGTCAAAATAACCCCGTCTACTATTTAGTTCTGACTTATCTCTTCAACAATTACTTCCAGGAGTTTAGGTGACGTTCGAATGAACTTTGAAGTTGTCAAGCGTTGTGCAACCGTACTTTTCTTGGTAGTTTCTCATGAAATCAAGCATTCTCTTTCCTTTCGTTGACTTTTGATAATTATTGTCTTACTGTTACATGCATAGACCTGTTTAACTGGAAGGAAGCATGAATTAGGAATATAATGTCAGATTCTGAAGTTACTTCTCTAAATGCTGGAAATAAACTATGATATAATGCCAATGCAGGAACCAAGTCAACCGGATACATGTCCTACGGCCCAAGACAAAAAATTGATCCCCTCTGTAGACATAATGGATAGTGAACTCGTTCAGTCGAATGAAGCCAGCATGGTCTCCGGCATAAATCAATCGGAGATAGTTTTCTTCGACCTTGAAACAACTATTCCGATCAAGAAGGGGCAGCCTTATGCCATATTGGAATTCGGGTCGATATTACTTTGTCCCCGAAAGCTGACCGAGCTAGAGAGCTATGAGACGTTGGTAAGACCACTTGATATGTCACTCATCTCTGCTACTCCTATTAACAAGAATAATATCACTCAGTACGACGTTCTTTCCATGCCGACGTTCGCGGAGATTGCTGAGAGGGTTTATGGTAGTTAATCTACATGTACTTTTGCATTTTTGGAAGATAGAAGATAACTAACTTTTAAAAATATTTAATATAAAGTATAAACTAAATTAAAATATTTTGAAAAAATGGAAAGTTGCTGAGAAACATAACATAAAAAAGTTCCCGACCTTGCTAATGTGCTCTCGTATATTATCTTGCTTGTCAGAAGGTGTACATTCGTCAAATGGTCAAATAAATATTAGTTTCGTAGAATGACTACGTGTTCAAAGTTTGACAAAGGTGTGATAGTTAAGACTAAGGGCCCGTTTGGTATGCATGTTTAAGTGGGGTTGGGATGAAAGAATTATCAAATCAATTGTTCTGTGTTTTCATTTTTGTTATGACACACGCAGTCTACTATTAAAAAAGACTAACACCCACCCTCATATGCCTAAGCGTTTGTGATGGGCCAAACTTTAAATCTACATCATGATGGTAGGTTTTGACGAAATCCAACAGTAAACATTCATTTTTTATTTGATTCTCTCTCTCAACCACATGTTTACCCAATATATCTTTTATTTTTATTATTTTAATTTAGAATAATGCATAACTTTTAAATTTAATTACATATAATAAATATAATTTCTCTCTCCTAAACCAAATTCAAATCCAAATCCTATACTAAATCCAAATCCTAATTCAACCCCACTTATAAACCAAACGGACCCAGTAAAACATAGGCAAACTCACGTTTCTAAAGTTTGATTATATTATCTTTCTTGACAATTTTCTCTCTTGTGAATAAAAAATTAGAGTGTTTACTTAAATTTTGGTTGATTGTTTGATGGATTGTTTTGATAGGAAGAGTATGGGCGGGTCACGACATATCAAGGTTTGATTGTGAGAGGTTAAAGGAGGCGTATGCGCAGATTGATAGGACACCTCCGGAACCTAAGAGAATCATTGACACTTTGGTTTTGCTGACACAAAAGTTTAGGATAAGAGCCGGTAACATGAAGGTATATTGCTTACTCACCCTTACATGCTGCAATCACTCACTAAATTGGCTTGTTATGATCATATTATTTTTTTACCTTTCCTGTGTTTTATTCAGATAGCCAATCTTGCGGCTTATTTTGGACTTGGAAGCCAAAGTCACCGGTAATTTACCTATGAATAAGCTTGTTATGCTTAATTAAATATGTTTCACCCTTTTCTTGTCCGTCTCTATTTTTGTTTCCTCTTCTGTGGTTTTGGGATTCTAATGTTGTCTATTGGGGATGGATTCAATGAAGAAACACGAGGATCCAATTTTCAAGGAAACATGATATTTTTCACCTCTCTAATTTAGTACATGTTGTTAGCTGTCAATTAGTTGTCAATTAATTGTCAATTAGTTGATGAGTCAGTTTTGCTGTGATAGAAACCGACTCGAATAACATAGCTAGAAAATCGTTGAAACCAAGCTCGGGGGGCCTGCTTAAGGCCATAAAGCGACTTTTGCAGAAGGCAAACATAATCAGAATGAGCTGAATTAGTAAATCCTGGTGGCTGGTGCATGTAAACTGTCTCTTTAAGATGGTCGTGAAGAAATGCATTCTTCACGTCTAACTGATGAATAGGCCATTGTCGAGAAACTGCAAGGCTAAGAACAGTCCGTATGGTAGCAGGTTTGACAACAGGGCTAAATGTCTCATCGTAGTCGATGCCTTGTTGTTGACTACGACCATTTGCAACTAGTCGAGCTTTGTACCGATTTAAGGACCCGTCCGCATTATATTTGTGTTTGTACAACCACATAGAGCGGACAATGTTGACATTTGGTGGGCGAGGAACAAGTACCCATGTGTTATTGTCAATGAGAGCTTTATATTCGTCACACATAGCTTGTTTCCAGTTAGGATCTCGAAGGGCATGGAAAGGAGACTTGGGGATAGGGGAGGAGGTGGTAACATGTAAGTTGTATTTGGGGTTAGCTTTCACAATCCCGACTTTAGAGCGTGTGACCATAGGGTGTTGCGAGGTAGGTGGTGGTGATTGTGGAGTTGTTTGTGGATTTTTTTTGCGGGGTTATTTATGGTGGTGTTTGTTGAGGAGAAGTAGGTGTGGTAAGTTGGCGAAGTGTAATGGGGGAGGTTGTCGATATTATCATATAGATGTAACAATCCGTATTTTTGATCAATGTACGACGCTATTAAATTCAATATTTATTTTTTTTCTCGTACGCGTTCCCGGCGCCGCACCTCCGCTTTTAATTTTAATAGTTAGTTTAAATCGCGTAAGTTAAAAAAATCAACAATAAAATCAAAACGGGCACCAAACATCTCGCGCCTCAAGTTTTCGTACAAACAAGGGCAAACCTTATATTATTTTTACAAAAGTAATAATAAACTTTTTTTTATTTTTTTATTTTTATTGGTTGTGAAAAACGTTTACGTTTCGTAATTAAATACATTTAGGCATACCCGGAATCACCAAAATTTATCTACGCTTCAACAATTACCTTCTATTATAACCATACCCCCCCCCCCCCCCCCCCCCCCCCCCCCCCCCCCCCCCCCCCCCCAAAAGTTTTTTTTATAAAACTTTTACACTCTTATTGCTTACAGTTTTGTATTCAAACAACTACTACTAGAATAACTTATAATCTTCCATCCTTTAACTTAAATCCCATGTACATAATGTGCTAATAAATCTTCATCAAATATCAAAGAACATTTCTTGTCCTTCTTTCCCTAATTCACGCAGCCACAAGGAAATATATAGCACACCAAATCCTAGCTTAAGACTCTTATCAACCAACATGTAACTAGAAAAATTGGACCAATATGTTACATCTTTTTCCTCCTTTTTAACCGCCCCTCTCACCTCTTTTACTTAGACTTGGATCTCCTAATGTGTATTTAATTTCACTTGTATATAAATAGATACATACTAGTCTTCATCTCATTCTATCACTAGCAAATCAAACACAAATCTCTTTGTGCTCTCCTCTAGCTCACGGCATACATATAACCCCAAGAACAACCCATACAAATTTTTCTATCAAGTATACAAGTAAACTAGGTTCATATCAAGGGTTTTATTCAAGAAGGTTACTAGGGTTTGGCTAGGAAGTCTTGGGTGTCATACTAGGGTTTTTGTGTGGCATACGTTTGAATCGTATTCCATTTCTTTCGGGTATTGTAAGTTCAAAAACTTTTTCTATTCATATTGTATTTATTCCTATTTAGTCTTTAGTGTTGTGCTTGGGCAAAGTTTTAAAACAAGAAACATTTTTTTTTACAAAGTCACCAACATTATGATGTTTTTGGGTTTCTTGAGAAAAAATCCCATTTAATACTTGGTATAATGAAAATTTCTGGTTTATCACTCGTCAACGACGTATATGAGTAGTTTTCATGCAAAATTTCAGCCCTAAATACTTTATAACGAAGCGGGAAATAAGTTTACAAATCTATGATTTTTGTGAAAAATAGTGTAAAACTGGGTTGACTTATATCTTGACAAACGACCCATTTGACTTAGGTAATGGGTCGGGACTTTGGTGGGATTTGTAGATGGCTTGGTTAAGAACGTGTAGGACTTGGAATTTCACAAAAAGGTTGAGTAACGAATCCGGAACGAGCATTTGAAAGCTCTTATTTTCTGAAAAATCGTTTTTAATTTTCGAAATAGGTAGCTAAGTACGAACACTCTAGGTTGGTATGGTCAGTCGGGGAAATTAGTGGGAATTTAGAGGGACCCTGTGACGTAAATTACCAATTTGATTCACTATAAACGTGACGTCGGTCGAGTGAGA
The DNA here is from genome assembly GCA_026074375.1 of Tanacetum coccineum. Lineage (NCBI taxonomy): Eukaryota > Viridiplantae > Streptophyta > Magnoliopsida > Asterales > Asteraceae > Tanacetum > Tanacetum coccineum. Next base: position 8,125 of record BQNB010138436.1, on the reverse strand, counting down.
TATGAAAACTTAAAATCTGCAGTTTTTATATACAATAGCTTCAAAAAGGTTGTAATTAACACACAAGATCAGACCCACTTAAGACGCAAATTTGAGGCCTTTAGAGTTAGAATTAGACTATGTGATAGTTGAGGTTATTGTAGTATATGCAAGTGGCTTTCCACAGCCCCTTGAATAACCCATAAAGGTGTTGATACGCAAGAGTTATGGTTCCCCAAAACTCTGAACTCGTGAATATTATATGCTGAAATAACCTGAAATTTGGCTAAGTCTGGAAACATCCAAATCAGCGCGACCAGCCTGTTTGGACATGATTTTCAAGGCAGTTAGGCTCTGAACTGAGAAATATGATAAACTAACGTTTTAAAGTACGTAACTTCTAGTTTTCAAAATGTCCAGACTCGTATTTTTAGGATCTGCAACGAATGACTTGTGGGTCAGCATAGTAGGCAACTCGTACATATTTGGAACTTTTGAAAACGTAAAAGTAAATATTCTATTTTTCCGCAAGCCACGTTTTATCTTGTAAAAATTAAACGCAACTGTGTATGGTGATATAAGACTTATATTTAGAGCGTGACGACTCGTCAAAGTTGACCGTTTGACTAAAATTAATATTTTTCGAAAACGAATATCTTCATTATTTAATCGAAATGCAAGCACATACTAGGGATGAAACTTCATTAAATTCATTCATATTGCATATTTATCTTAAATATGTATTATTATCACCTAGGTTGCGGATAGAGTTTTTCTCGTTTTGCGTGCATCGTCTTTCGTGCCTATATTAATTGATATTATCTTGGCTTTTACATCGAGGTGAGTTCGTAAAGGGGGCCCCCCCCTTTTTCTACTACTTGATTTATTAAATACGGGGGTGTTTACATGACTTTGATTTCTTTTGACACTGGTTTTCATAACTGGTTGTATTTTCTGATTACATTTATTGCACTATGTTATCGTATTGCAATTTAAGTCCCTTTTATCATGAACCGTAAATTACTGCTGGGTATACGCTTGTGTTATGGATAGATCTATCGGGCTGGACCATTCACCGTCTGGGCCCTGTGGTTTCTAGTTGGACCATTGACGCATTTATCGTTTGAAGAAAAATTCGTAGGATGTTTGGCAACATCTGTATTGAGAAAATTCGTAGGATGTTTTTGTAACATATGTATCCGTGTTGGGGCACAAACCTCGAGTACTGGTTTGATTACAGTTTATTACGTTAAGGTTCGGTGTCTTTGAGTTCTTTTTTTCTTTTTTTTTTTTTTTTTTTTTTTTTTTTTGAAAAAAAAATTTTTTTTTTTTTTTTTTTTTTTTTTTTTATTTTTTTTTTTGTTTTTTTTTTTAAAAATTTTTTTTTTTTTTTTTTTTTTTTTTTTTTTTTTTTTTTTTTTTTTTTTTTTTTTTTTTCTCTTTTTTTTTTAAAATTTTTTTTTTTTTTTTTTTTTTTTTTTTTTTTTTTTTTTTTTTTTTTTTTTTTTTATAAAAAATAAAAATAAAAATTTTTTTTTTTTTTTTTTCTTTTTTTTCTTTTTATGGCAAAAATAATGTTTTAGACTATTGAATGTGTTTCATAGTCTATTATTACTTCGATCTTGTGGTCCACGCTATTTCCTGATAAACCTATGAATTCACTCAAAAATTTTGTTTATGTTTTTAGCCATGTTTTTAATCTCAGGTGCTGATGGCATAAGCTTGATGGGAAAGCACGGAAGGATATCTATTAGAGGGATTCTGATTTCTTAAATTCAATGAAACTTTTGTCTTATAAAATCTTAATGTCTTTTTATCAAAACTATGGGACCTAACGTGATAACTCTGATATTTTGTAATGGCATTGAATGAATCTTATTTTTAACGTCCATTTAAGGTCTATTTTCTATATTTGATTTTTGGTACTTTGTCGTAGCACACCATGTTAACTTTCGCCTGCGACCTGATTTTGGGGTGTTAATAGGATATTGGTATGTGGGGGATTTAGTTGGAGTATGGAGCCGAAGGGAAAGACTGTTTCGTCCAAATTGTGCATGACATAGAAATGATGATTTTGTTAGGATTTAGGTCAAGGAAAAGATATTCGCGATGCATTATAAGGGTACACGAGAATGATAGATGGTGTGGTTACGAGGGGCAAGTTTGTGCAAGGGGGTGCGAAAGGTGTCATAGGATAAACAATGGCATCAAATGTCGAAGGTGATTGTAAGAGGTTGGTTTGTTAAATAATTTTGTGTAAGGGATGTCATTGTTGATAGAGGTGGAGGGGAGGATATTAAGTAAGTAAGCGGCAGTGAGTAGTGCTTCGACCCAATACTCGGGAGGAAGACGGGCTTGAAAGAGGAGAGAACGATCCTATTGTTATTGATAGTACGAATCATGCGTTCAGATTTGCCATTTTGTTGAGATGTACGTGGGCATGAGAAACGAAATTGAATTTCATTAGTGGCAAATAATTCATGGAGAGTGTTGTTGTCAAATTCTCCACCATGATCACATTGAAAAGCTTTGATTTCACGGTTAAATTGAGTTTTTACAAATGCACGAAAGTGTAGAAGTTTTGACTGTGCATCAGATTTTCTATGAAGTGGGTAGACCCACAAAAATGTGAATAGTGATCTAAGAAAAGGACATAGTATTTATATCCACTCATGCTAGAGACAGGAGATGTCCAAAGGTCTGAGTGAATAATGTCAAAGGGAGATGTGACAATAGAGGTAGATCGTTGAAAGGGAAGTTTTGTTTGTTTTCCCTAACTGGCAGGCACGACACAAGTGTTGAAAATCCTAATTAAAACAATAAAGCTAAAATAGCGGAATCCCTCCGGATCATCGGCGAGTAGCCGATGACCGGAGGATAGCAAATTTTGTTGGTGGATCTTACCTAGAGCTCGGATACCATGTAAAATATCAAAGATAATATATTATTGATTGTGTTTTTTGTGATTACATAATGAAAATTGGCTATGTATTTATACTAAATACATAGCTTAATAAGTAAGCAATGCAAACCCTAAAACATAATGGACCCAAACCCACAATTAGGTTTGGGCCGAATAAGTCAACCGTCAACGGTCAACAGTCAACGGTCAACGGTCAAACTAACATAACTTAGCTATCTAATAAGTGGGTGACAGGTATAAATGATCCATTTCCGACAATAACTGAATGAAAATTACGATTAAGAGAAGAGGTTTGAAGGTTACCGGTGTGAGATGAAAGGTGAGAGGTTGCTCCGGTATCCATATACCATTGCTGATCAGGAGAAGTCATAAGAAGTTTTTTTTTTTCGATGAACAGTACCCGCCGATGAACAGTACCGATGAACAGTGCCGATGAACAGTTTTTTTTTTTTTGATGGGAGAGAGAGGTGAGGAGTGTGTTATGAGAGAAAAAGAAGAAGAGGATTAGGGGAAGATTGATATTAGGCTTTGATTACCATAAAGGATATTGATTTGCTTTGATTGATTGCTTGAATGGATCTTGAAGTTGTCAAGTGCTGTTCAACCGTTCTTTTCTTGGTAATTTCTTAAAAAGCATTCTAACTCTTTTCTTTGAGTTTTGAGTATTATACGTCTCTAATTCATAGTTTTTGTGAAAGTGGTAGGTCAATGGAGGCGTTGACCATTTTGGATCGGATGGAAACGTATGGTTGTGCACCAAATAGGGTTACGATTAGTACCTTTATCAACGGTCTTTGTAAGGAAGATAAACCGGATGAAGCTAATAAGTTAATTGATAGATGTGTTGGTACATGTAGTGTTTCTAAAAGTGAGTGTTATAGCTCTCTCGTGATGGCTTTATTGAGAGTTAGGAATTTTGATGAGGCTGAGAACGTGTTTAGGAGAATGTTGGTTAGTGGTTTGAAGCCTGATGGGGTGGCGTGTAGCGAGTTGTTAAAAAGGATGTGTTTGAGGGAAAAACGGGTACGAGATGCTTATTCTGTTATATAATGAAATTGATAAATTAGAGTTTGCAACTACTATTGATTCTGAGATTTATTCCATTATGCTGGATGGACTTTGTACCAAAATCCATTTGTTGGAAGCTTCAAAGCTTGCTAAGTTAATGGCTCAGAAAAGCATCCGACTTAAACCTCCAAATATAAAGAGTGTAGTCGAGTATTTAAAGAGTGCTGGTGAAATGGAAATAGTTTCTCATATATATATATAAGGTGAATGGCAGTTGACTAAGGTTATATGTCAGTCCGTTGCTGAAAAATTTAACAAGTTTGCTGCTGTTGAATTATGCTCGCCAAGATCATTTGTCCCTTATGGAGTCAGCTTTCAAGCCTCTCGTTCAAGGAATGAAGCTATTGCCGGTAAGAGAATGTTCTATGTGTTAGTTTATGGACGATAAATTAATATATGTGTGTTAGGATCGAACTCAAGATCACGGGATTGCACTCACTACGAGTTAACAATTAATAAATAATATATTTGTTAATTTTACACGTAAACGTTTAACGGTCGTTAAGTATTTAACGGAAAAGACTAACGATCATGTTCAAGGAAGCTACTTATGCATCACTCTGTTAACCCTGATGATGCTTGTTCCTCTCCTACATTTTCAGAACAAAGGTAATCTTATATGCGTTTTTGATTATTATGTGTACATAGACATTAGCACTATAAAGTCTAATTTTTTTAAATCAAATACGTAGATTTGCTTTGAGTTGATATGATTTACTAGCCTTATCTATTAAGTAGGTATATTATGTAAGCTTGATGAATCATATGGACTTAATTCAATAACAAAATTTTCTTACTGTGGCTGTCCTTTTACTTGTTAGGCTTCAGCAACAAATAGTCCACAACTATTCTTCTCCCTCCCTATCAAACCCCGGTTCAAGAAATAACCTCTTTGTTGACACGTACACTCTATCCATTCTTGTGTAACCTTCTACACAGCTTCTGATTGGCTGGTTCATCTTACACATATTCTTGCATTTATGCTTCTTCCTTTGTCTCTTTTTTTCCTTCTCACATGCAGATATTTTGTTTTACAGACAATCTAAGGGTTATTACTTTCAGGATTTAAGTTTATATTACCCATCTTTTATAGCTTTTTAGGGTAAGATATGGATTCATATAACTGAAAGGGTTAATACAGTAAAGCCTAAATGTTTTTAGGTAATTTGATATTTTCTTATTCACAAATATTTACCATATATTACTTTTGGGATTTGATGATTTTCCAATTATTCATTGAGTTTCACCTAACTTGTTGATGTTTTCATATGAAATGATTGAAAACATATACTCAGTAGTTAACTTGGAATATTTCTTATTTTTCTCTTTGCAATTTTCTTTATCTTTTGGCTTGAGGATTATTTTTGGATTTGAGTATATATCACCCATTTTTTATAGCTTTTTTGAGTTATATATGGATTCATATAACTGATTTGGTTCAAACTGTCAGCCGTGTATGCATTGGTATCATTGAGGATGAGTCTAGAAACCGATTTGAGTTTGTATCTGAAGTTTTACTTCTTATCGAGGTTGAGAAAGAGTTGGAAACACATGTATGTCCTTATTTTTGTTTTACATAACATTTTCAGTAGTAGTATGAAAGTTCTCGTGTCAATGCTTAGAATGTGGTAAATGGGGTAGGGAGGAATATATTCAATATGTAAGTTCTGATTGTTTCAGTCTTTAGTTGATCTTTTTCCCTATTGCTGGGTGCGTGTTTGATATGGTAAATGCTGAGGGGGGAGTACCTTGTGGTTTTATAGTAACTGGCCATACTTGCTTAGATTCGATTTTTATGAAAGAGTTTCAACTTCTTTAGCTAAAAATACTAGAAATCAGTGTATAGAGATAATGGCCATGTTTAAACGGTTACTACTCATTTTGCAACAAACATGAACACATGAGACGAATAGAGATTATTCGAAAGTGACCCAAGGCATGCGGTTCTCATCTTCCATTGGTATGGAAGGGCTGAGCGAATGCATGTGGCTCTTATCTATAACTGAAGGTAATATTATGGTTTTTCAAATGTAAAATTAGAATGTTTTATATTGCTAATGTGTGTCAAAAAGTGTCAAAATTAATCTTGCGAGTGGCTGAATGGCTACTCCTGTTTGTTGATACATTAATTAAAAGTGTCATCACCATCATTATTTATTATCTACATTGCATATTGATGGTTGTGCTTGTGCCTAATAGAAGTAACAACGTGACAGTTACATGTTATGTTATTCTCTACATGTGTAGTGCTGACTTATGTGGGTTTTTTTTACTGCAGTTTAAAGAAAGTCAAATGCAACATACCCAAGTAGTAACAAATACTTGTATTAGAAAAAAGAATAGTAGCCGCCACCCAATACCTTTTTATAGAATGGATAGTAGCAAATACGGATGTTCTACTTTTTTGGTTGTAATGCAGTTATTGACCATGACTACATTTATTTCTTTTAATTGTATATCTGTTAGGGGATGTTTGGTAGGAGTGAATGGAAAGGTAAGAAAGGAAATCGAGAGGTATTAAGTTGTTTGTATGCGTTTGAGAATGGAAATGAAGAATGAATATGTGATTCTCTTTCCTGCTTTTTCATTCTTTAAAAAAGATAGAGAAAGGCGAGAATCGGTATAGATAGGCTTACTCCATTCTCGTTGATTCCCCGAATATATCAGATGTGAAACGTGAGATATAAAATAAGAGGTCATGTGCATAGCACATGCCATCAAAATTTGAGGAAAATGTCACAATCCTATCTACGTCTTCGGCGATTACAATTAGTTCTGGATCATCTCATCAAAATTTGTTCCAGATGATACCTTTAATTAATTCAATAAAATACACATTCTCTTTTTAGTTTACAACAAGTTGGCATATTGCCCGCGCGTTGCGGCGGAAGCCAACTCAGTCTCGAATCAATTGTCAATTAAAATATACCCGACACTGTTAATGAGATGTACGAAAAGTCTTAGATCTAAAATTAGGGGAACACTTGTTGTCATGAAAAGTATAAGCCAAAACTAAGAAAACTGAAAGAACGTGTTAAGATCGTAAGATCCTAGTCAAGAGATTATCATTAACAGTAAGCAACGATAAATGAGGAGCAAACTATTTTTAGTTCTACTCATCACTCAAATATAAATTATATAATATCCCTCTTGACCGACTGTCCACAGTTCAAATTTGGCGGGCGCAAACACAAAGTAAAATAAAACACGCCAAAATCAAGTGTCAATCATCACATTCAACATTCACGATTTAACATAATAAAATTACTTAACATGCGTAATAAACGTCTCAAAATAAAGTATTTCACTAGTATCACTACAAATAAGCTATCTGAATTAAAACTTAAAGGTTAATAGTTAAAACTATGAAAAGGTAAAAGAAAAAACAACAATTACCTGTAAAAAAATTTCGCTTAATTAACTAGAACATGAGAAGAAGAACCCTAATTTGTTTCATGTAATTTCAATTTGGAGAAAGTAGATAATTAGGTTTATTGATTAAAAAATCTAGGAATGAAACGTCAATACTTGTTACTGAGATCAACGAACTCGTATTATTCTTTTTTGGGCCTAAAAAAGTAATGGGCTAGTAAGTATGTAAGTCAATAAGTTAGTAACGTGGTAATTTGGTAAACTCGTATCGACACGCGATCCTACGATCTTACGCGCGAGTTTACGATCCTACTTGCGATCCTACCTCTGATGCGATCCTACACCGATCCTATACGATTTTATCAGGTGGACACGTAAGATCGTACGATCTTACGTGTAAACTCGCGAGTTTGACAGCCTTGATTGAAAGTATACTGAAGTTTTTTTATTAATACTGATGACGTATAGTATGAAAATCAGCATGCGATACACGGGTACTCACTACAACATTTGCCACTATCCCTGGGGACAAATCCGGGGTATCCCGGGCGACTTGTCGTTGGGGATAGCTTTCCCGGGCGACATGTCGCCCGAGATGAGTGGAACGGAAAAGCTCGAATGGGATTCCTTCCCGGGCGACATTCCCGGGCGACATCGTCGGGCCCACATAGTTTCAGTCAAACAATTAAGTGCCACGGTGGATCGTTTTCCCGGGCGACATGTCGCCCGGGATACGAAAATTAATTAATTAATTAGGCATAATCCCGGGCGACATGTCGCCCG
>BQNB010138435.1:0-17707 GCA_026074375.1 Tanacetum coccineum | reverse complement strand
GTCATACAAATCTTTGGAGTTTGTACTGCTTATGTGTGGAGAAGTTAATACTGCTAGGCGTATTTTAGTACTGCTAGGCCAAAGTTAATACTGCTGGATGACCGTTAGTACTGTTTGAGCCTAACAGATTTTTCATTTATTAATAGAGCCGTTGAGATATTTCCGCCAAATACCTATGGAATAGGGGTTTGACCAATTGGACTTTCGTGCATCTACTATATATTCAAATAATTTATTCACGATAACTTCAAAATTCTTTATATTGGTCAACGAATATCTCTCTGTTTTCTCTATTCAATTGCAATTAACTTTCTCCAGCCTTCATACTTACATATACAATCATATCCCACTTGATTACTCATAATTTCATTCATGGCAAACTTAGAATTTTATGACAAGCACAACATGATATAATTTTTGGATAAATCTACGGGGAGTGCAGAGTTTCATCAGATAATAGATTTTCTCACTCAAAGTCACATTTGCTATGCACTCACCAAGAAGCCAGAGGTTTGTGTCTCCTTTATCAAACAATTTTGGAGGTCTGCTGAGGCATCTACTGATGATAATGGAGAAGGCAAGATCAATGCTACTATTGATGGTCACTCATTGTCTATCACTGAAGGTTCTTTACGGCGACATCTCAAGCTAGCTGATCAAGATAGTGTTACTTCAATTCCAACTATAGAGATCTTTGAGCAATTGGAGCTTATGGGCTATCATACTGTCTTAGATAAGTTAACCTTTCAAAAAGGTGTCTTTTCACCTCAATGGAGGTTTCTTATTCATAATATTCTCCATTGCTTAAGCCCAAAGAAGACTGCTTGGGAGCAGTTTAGTAGTAATATTGCAGCTGCTGTTATATGCCTTGCCACCAATAGGAAGTTTAATTTTTCTAGGATGATTTTTGAGCACATGGTGTCTAATATCTCTAGTCCCCATAAGTTTTTGATGTACCCTAGGTTTATACAGATATGCCTAGATATGCAGAAACACCAGTTTCAACAACATGCTAGAACCTATCCTGTTCCCTCTCTAACCATGAAGGTGTTTAGCAATATGAAGAGGCCTACTAAGGGATTTTCAGGCCAGGAGGTTGCTCTATTTCCCACTATGTTAGATGATACTGAACCCTCACCTTCACCTTCTAGAATTACATCTTCACCTTCCCCTACACCTTCACCTTCACCTGAGCCTATTCCGCTCATACAACTGCATGGATATAACACAACCATCACCTACACAACCCTCACCTACTCAAAACCCTCAACACCCAACCATCACCAATTACAACCTGAACATAGAACACCAATTTCCTACACCCACATAGACTCACATCTCATGGGGGGGTTTTTTGTTTTCCCACCATCAACATTGAAGTGATGAGGCTAGCTTGAAACTCAATGAATTGACAGATTTGGTTACCAAGCTTTCTGACAGGATTAGGAGCATTGGAGGATGACTTGAAGAAGAACAAAGAACACTATTACGTTCCTGCATATACCTAAACTTATTCTCAGTCTCAAGAAGTTCGAGCAGAGAGTAAAGATTAGGAAAGCAAAGAGACAAGCTAGGGTTGTTCTTTCAGATGATGAAGTCTTTGAAGATGATTCTTCCAAACAGGGGAGGAAGTTAGCTGATGCAGAGGTTCAAGAAAAAGCAAGTACTGACACTGAACTATTTATTCAAGAAGTGACTCCAACTGAAGTCATTCAAGATCAAGAGGGCAGTGAGAAAGCAAGTGATGAAGTTAGTACTGCTGGTGCAAAGAAAGGTACTGCTAGTGAAGAAGTTCCAATAGTTAGTACTGCTGATGTAAACCTTAGTACTGCTGGAGGAACTGTTACCTATTCAAGAAGGAGTGCAGAGAAAAGATCAAGACAAGATAAAGGAAAAGCCATAATGATAGAGGAAGAGCCCAAGAAGAAGTCTAAGAAGGAGCTTGAGCAAGAAAAGTTGAGTTATGCTGAAGTAATCAGACTTGAAGAGCAAATGAATGAGGAATAAAGAGCTCAGATTGCAAGAGATGAAGAGATTGCAAGACAATGGGATGAAGAGGAAAGACAAAGAGCTATGGATGAAGCCAAGTCTGCTAAGAAGATAGATTGGAATGATCCTTCAGTCATCAGATATCATACTCAAAAAATGAAGCCAAAGACAATTGCCCAAGCAAGAAGAAATATGATCAAATATTTGAAGAATCAAGGGAACTACAAGATCAGTGACTTTAAGGGAATGTCTTACAATGACATTAGACCAATCTTTGAAAAGGTTTGGGATTTTAATCAAAATATTGAGCCTATGGATGCAGAGCATGGAAGTGAAAAGCAAAAGATCTCCGTGCAAAAGAAAAGTCTCCTGAAGAAGGTTGTGGAAGAAATGTTGATACACAATAAGAGTAAAGAAGTTGTTAAAGAACCTTGAGTAAAGAGAAAGAAGTCTAATCCTAGAAAAAGCACAATGTAAAGGAAACAAAAGTTGGAGAAGATGCTGAAAGGAAGAACTCAAAGGTTTTATATTAGACATCAAAGAACCAGAGAGAAGCGGTACCTATAGAGGTTGAAATCTCTATCTACAGAAGTTTCCAATTGTGATTGGAAGACTTTATGTTTTGACAGAGACTTTCATGTATTAACAAGATTCAGAGTAGATAGCAATGTTCAAATAATTATAAGATACTGAGTAGAATGCTTTAAGACTTTGATAGACAGGGATTGTAGAGAATTAAATAGATAAGTCCAAGAAAGAATAGTACTTCAAAACCAGAAGATGTTGATTCTGATGCTTTAGGGGACTTACATCATTGTTTGAGCCTGAATGAAAGATGATGAGATTGGAAAGATTCGGCATGAAAACAATCTGTAAAAGCTGTGAGAATAATGTGATTTTTGTGGTATTCATATTTTTTGATGGAAAATGGATTAGCAATTCATATGTTGACAGAGAAGAAGTATCCTTTAAGCCAAGAGATGTTGACAAAGATGTTGAGTAGAAAATTGGAGGTAGATCATGAGAGTTCACAGGCATTTGAACTCCTAAGGTTTATAAGATCTCAAGTGCAGAAGTGACAGAAATGTTTGAAAGAATCATCAGCAGAGGAAGAAGACTAGAAGATTTTATTCAGAAGAAACTTGATGATTTGAAGGACAAATCCACAAGTTTAGGGAGGATTGTTAGGAATAAATCAATCACAAGAACTTTAATACTGCCAAACATTACAAAGGCAAGTTAGTACTGCCAGTCACAAACCTATACTGACCAGTGGTTACTTATATACTAGCTAGTAGAAAATAGTTAGTACTGCTGATGGTCAATGCTGCTGAATTGGAGATAAGGATGCATGGAGATTATTTCGGAATGTTTATATTTGAAATGTACTTAATCCTAAAAGATAGGTTGTTATCTTTGTAAAGGACTCCTTGTGTTCTATAAAAGGAGATCCTAAGTTTTAGAATATATATACTTTTCAAGTGATAGAAATACTTAGAGAGAAAATTTGTAATAGCTTCAAGGTTTGTAACCCCAGTACTTCAAGAGTACTCGTATTATTTTAATAATATTGAAGCAGTGTGTTTTGTGTTCATTGTTTGTTTTGGTCATTACTGTTCCATTAATAAACTTCTCTTGCAATTCCCTTCTTGAAAATACGTTAAAGAAATACGGTGTGACGCATAGACTTGCTACCCCCTTATCATCTACAAACAAGTGGTGAAACTAAAAACACAAACCGAGATTTAGATACCGCCAGAAAACATATGTATCTACAATTAAACAAGTTAGCAAAATTACGAAATGAGTCCTATGAACATTCTTGAGCATACAAAGAAAGAACAAAGCGATGGCATGATGCAAAGATTACGGCTAAGGAGTTCCATGAAGAGGACGAGGTTTTAGTTTTTAATTCAAGGTTAAAAATCTTCCTAGGAAAATTAAAATCAAGATGGTATGGTCCTTACACCATTAGCAAGGTGTTTCCTTATGGAACAGTGGAAGTGTATGGAAAGAACGGAGTCTATTTTAAAATCAATGGGCATAGTTTAAAAAAAATATTACGGGGGAGATATAAAGACCACACTGGAAACTCTCTACTTTGCAAAAATGTAGAGCATCTTGAGTCTAACTTAAAGACTCGGTAATAAATAAAAGTTCTTATCGGGAGACAACCCATCTTTTATTTTCTGCATATTAGTTAGTTTTTGTTGGTTTCACTTTATTTTGCAGGCTCTCTTTACAAAGAAATGGAATTCGAGGTCTCCTTGACTCGTGTTCGTGTGGTAGAAAGGTTCTATATAGGCATAACCACAAAGGTTACGCTGTAATAGATATCATTACGGCGTAATGTCCTGCATTAGTTATGCCGTAACCTTTTTTGTTCAAAATTTCAAAATTTTAAAACCACATGTTTACGGCGTAACCCGTTCAATGGTTACGCCGTAAAACCCTTTCTGAAAAACTAAAATAAGTTTGAAACCTTTTCAAAAACCATGTATAAGTAAATAAACTTTGTGTGTATGTTCCATGGAAACCCTCACGAGACTTCACTCGTCCACTTAGGGCACCAAGTTGTTTAAAAGGCTTGTTGCATATGCTAAATGCAACCGTTATTCCTACGACAGTGAGTTACACTGTAGTGTATATTTATCCATGAATGTTTAATGCTATTTGTTGTCTAGTGATTTCAGGGGAAACGAGGTTGTTCTATAGACACTTTGCAAGAAGTCAGCTCTTGCAATTATCACTCAGAGAAGAGAGCAACACTCAGGGGAGTCTTTTGTTATAATTATACTCTTATTTCACTATTTTATTTCCTTAATTATACAATAGGGACATTGTACAAACCAAGTGGGGGAATGAGAGTAGAATTACCACTTGACCTATATTTGCCTTTGATTTCTTAGCTTTCTTTGAAAAATGGTGCCAATTTTAAAATTTTGACATGTTTTTCTTACTAAACTAGAATAAATCTTTGCCGAGCACATTATTATCCTTTAATTAATTTGGTGAGATTAAGCCTAATATTTTGTTTTCATCTATTATACATAAAATCCACCAAATACATGAAAGTGCTGGTAGTATTGTAGACTTTAGAACTTGGCCTGTACATCTTGTTAAGACCTAATTGGTTAGTTGGAATAGACTATTCAAAAAGGCAACATTTTAGGAAATCACCCAAAAAGCCTATATGTGTGTGTGTTTATCGGCTTGTCACACTAACTTGTTAACCTCCCCGTGTAAAACCCTAGTTGCGCTTACTACCAATGCAAGATACCCTTAGATCACCTTGTCAAGCCAATCCTGTTTAAACCCTATATGTTTCGTTACACCATTTCGCCTTAGCCTACCCTGTAGTCTTTATTTTCTTTGTGTTGAAATCTCTGGCTATTTAAGTCCATGGTTCAGGCGAATGGGAACGAGAATTTTATTCATTTGTGGAAGACTAATCAGTTATGATCTATAAAGACCCCCTATGTCATTACTTTTGACGTTGTTCAACTCAAGTGGGAGGATGTGCGTATAATATCAAATGCTGCATGGGCAATAATAAAAAGATATAAACTCCTATAGCATTTGCATGTTTTATCCATGAAGAAAAGAGGGTGCAAATAAAAAACCACCAATGTGCTCAAAAATGTAAATATGGTGCAAAATAAGTTAAAAATTATGGATCTAGTAGCCCATTATTGCACCAAGCCATCTCAATAAATATGAAGAATGGAGCTAGTAGTCCATTATCGAAGATCAGGTTTTCAAACCCAGACTCTTAGACCTTGGATGGACAGTAGCTAGTTATGATAGTCTTAGATTACTTTAGACTATTTGTTTTATGTTTTATCTTAACAACCATTAAAAGTGTATCCCATGTCTATCCTAACCCTTTATATCACCCAATAAACCAAGTGTCACCCATGTTGCCTTAAAGACTGTTTAGACCCTAATTCTAGTTAGTGGAGACTTGTGTACTTTCTAAGCTAAAATTAAACACTTAGATTAGTAATGAGAGTTGAGTGTTTTTTGATCCTCTTTTCATGAGGTGTTCGACTCTGATATTTTCTAGCATAAGTAACTTATAAATTCATTTCTTTAAGTCAAATTCGGGAAATCTTTTTATGAATTATTCTAAACGGTTCTACTTGAGGGCAAGTAGAAGTCAAGTGGGGGGATATTTGATAATATCAAATAGTTAATACATTTTAATATCAAAATCCCTTTGAAAATGCTTATAAACATGTTATAAATGCCTGAAAATGTTACTTAATTCTTTATTATTAGTTTTCAGGGACCAAGTGAGCATTTTAGCAAAAGACAAGGGATTTGGACATGAAATGTACTAAAGTGGAGAGTCTAAGGCAGTTTACGGCGTAACACCCCAAAGGATTATGCCATAACATACTCCAATGAAGAAATGAGTCATCACACCCTTTATGGCATAAAGCCTCTCCTACTTTACGCCACAACATTCAAATTTACAAGAGGTGATTTATTTGAGTCAGCATTACGGCGTAACATAGGCGACAAGGTTACGTTGTAACATCATTTTATGCCTAGAAGATTGGAAGCTTACGTAGCAAGATTACGACGTAACATCTCACAAGGGTTACGCCGTAAACATTTGAAGTCTATAAATAGAGCCCTCCTCCGACTTATTCAGCATCACTCACTTCCACCACTCTACACACAGTTCTAAGGGGTAAACCAAACCCCTAAGATTTGAAGCATCTCATCAGAAGGTCTAAGGAAGAAGTCACTTTACACAATTATTGTATTTAATTATTCATTTCATCCTTTGTAAGAATTATGATGATTCAATCCATGTCTTTATTCATTAATTCTTACATTGCTGTTACCATGAGTGGCTAAGCACTCCTAGTGCTGGCCTAACCATGTATCTACTATTGTTATGATTATGATTTCCTGTTCGATTATGGTTCTGTTAGATATCCTTATAGCCTTTCATTGATCCTCATGTTTTGGTAGTATAGAGGGTGGCTTAGATCTTGTTAATCCTGATATTAGACTTACCATGTTAAACTTGGGATTAGTGGGATACTAGGGTAGCTTGACATCTATCCCTAGTGTAGGAATTAACCAAATTACCACCTTTGTCACATTAAATACTTAAAAAGCATGGGAACTCTTTTAGAGAGGGTTAATAATTGGTTTAGATTATAGATTGGTCTTAAGGGTAGTTATTATTTAACCACTGAAAGCTTGGATGCCATACTCGTTTGATCATAGGGGAATGTGGGACCGTAGAGTAAGTATAAGACAAACCTCAAATGAAAATTTGGGTTTGTCGACATTAAAACCACTAATAGAACGTATAATTGAACATTGCACAGGGAAACATAATCGTAGCATTGGTAGTGAAATGGTTAGGTTAGCACGCTTGTCTCCTTGAATTCTTCTATCTATTTACTTTATTGTATTTACTTTTCCGTAATCCTTAAAATCAACTTAAAACCATTTTTAACGTGACAATAATCAAATTAAAACTATTTAACCTTAGCTCTTGGGACGACCTCGGATTTACCAAACTACTGCACTACATACGACCGGGTTCTCTGCCCGTTAGTGCGTGTATCGGTAAACGAGTTTTATAAATTTAAAACTTGGTAAAATATTATTTAAAAGAATTTACGCATCATATGCCCATACATATGGTTGCTTGCACCGGTGTCAAGATACCAAATCAATTCGCTATCTATATTAGTGTTGATGTTGGCCATCACTAGAAACTCATCTTTTGCCTCTTCTTCAGTAACTAAATTTGTGTTCTCCTCAACCTTTTTCTCAGCAAAACAATCCCTTGCTATATGACCAAACTTCCCACAAATATAACATTTTTCTAAATAACAGTCATTCGCAAAGTGACCATACTTCCCACACTTGTAACATTCCACATTAAAGTTATTTGATCGACCGTCTCTACCACGAGTACGTCCTCTACCTCGCCAATTTTGTTGACTCTTTTCATCTATTTCATCAAAATCACTTTCTTGACCACGCCCTTGAACAACTCGATTATTTCTATGACCTCCACGCCCACGTCCTCTGCCACGGGAACTTTATAAGTACACCACTTTATCTTTTTTAATAACCACTTTAGTCTGAAGAGCATCTTCTAGCGTCTCTTGCTTCTTTTTCTTCTTACTTTATTCGTGTGCCTTTTGGGAACCAGCGAGCTCATCGATTGTTAGCACATTGAGGTCCTTTGACTCTTTAATAGCACATACGACGTTTTCAAAATCATCGGTTAACGACCGTAATATTTTCTCCATGACTCGTGCATCACTAATCGCCTCTCTATTGCGCTTAAGTTGGTTAACCACAACTCGTACACGCATAATATAATCAGATACACCTTCTGACCCTTTCATTTTCATGTCTTCCAATTCACTACGAAGAGTTTGAAGGTGGACTTGCTTGACTCGGTCTGCACCTTTGAACTCTCTCTTGAAAATGTCCCACGCCTCTTTAGAAGTTTTAGCGCCAACAATCTTTTCAAAACCCGACTCATCCACTGCCTTATCCAGTAAATATAGTATTGTCTTATCTTTTTGGCGTGTCTCTTTCAAAACCTTCAGCTCATTTCCAACCACGGTTGCAGCAGTAACAGGCTCTGTATAACCAGTTTCCACTAATTCCCACACATCTTGTGCATCAAGCAACACACGCATTTGAATACTCCAGTTACCTTAATTCAGTTTTGTGAGTTGTGGCAAGGGTATATGCCCAAGTGAAGTACTCCCAGAATTCATGTTGGCTCTGAAACTAATTTGATAAGAAAGGAACAGAGGAGAAGAGGAGTTTTAAGAACCAAACTCTTTTATTTCTTACTTATGATACATTACATGATCTTACACCTACTCACTAATACAGGTGAAAAAGTCAAGGCAAGAACGACCATGGGTAAGGAGAACGTAAAGGAGCCAGTTCCTCGTGACTTACCAGTTGTTCAAACTTATGTACCACCCACAAAATTTCTAGGTAGCCCTTCTAGAACTCACGAAACTGTTTGCATGATGGGAATTCTAGAGGAAATCATTAAAATGAAAGACATAGGATGAAGGATTATTATACGGATGATGGTTGGATATTACAGTCATGAATGGTATATAGGTTTAGGCAAATACTCACACCTACCATACATAGTTTACCCAACCTTGAACCAAGGTGCAATCGTATGTGACACGAGGACCAGTCCATGATAAGGAGAAAGTTGTAAGGGAAAAGGAACATGATTATGATATTCCTCTATAAGATCACGTAATGCAAACTTTGACCCCTAAGACAGTTCACATCACACCACCCAATGACAATTATGTAGCACCGGCTACTAATCCTATTTTGAACAAGCATTTTAAATGAGTTCGGGGGGAATTTCTAATAACACCGGGTTTCCAAAAAAGATAGGATAGTAACCCTGTTAACGTTTTAAAGGAGCTCTTAAAAACATATGATTTTGAGACTTTAATTCGGGAATTACTACACCAATTAGGCTAATCTTCACACAAAACCGGTAAGGCAAAAAGGGAAATGAAATCTCATTAGCAGAATGGTTTTAATTTATCATTTCCCTACCCAGTAGCAAATTTACACCCTCATGGTGCTCACTGCTACTCTCACCCGCATTTGATTTCAAGTGAGGGGAGGAACACCCTATTACTTGGTAAATAAGGATGGAGTCAAGCTCGTGACTCAAACAAAAAAAAGGCTACGTGGGCGGCACTCCTTTATCACGCACTTCTATCCCCCATAGTTCCCCAAACTCTCTGGCAAATTAGTTGGTTTTATAATTGTTTTCTAACTTTTGTTGTAGCGTCCCACTCCACACCCTCCCAAAACCGTATTTCTCATAGAAAGGAATTAGAA
Organism: Tanacetum coccineum; assembly: GCA_026074375.1. Taxonomy (NCBI): domain Eukaryota; kingdom Viridiplantae; phylum Streptophyta; class Magnoliopsida; order Asterales; family Asteraceae; genus Tanacetum; species Tanacetum coccineum. Next base: position 7,834 of record BQNB010138435.1, on the reverse strand, counting down.
TTTGAGGTCTTCTCCACCTGTTGTCATGTGGTAAAAAGGTTATGTCTAGGCGTAACCACGTTGGTTACACTGATGACATCAAATAACGTCTATTTTATAGCATCATTTATCCCATATAATTAACCTATTTTGTATAATTATTGCAAAGATTTGCTACTAATTCGCTTTCCTTTGTGAATGCATTAAATTATGAGTAGAGTACTTCGTGAATATTAGCAAAAGGAGCGCATTCTGGAGCTTAAACAAAGATATTTTGAAGATTACTATTCTGATAACCAATACGCCGTATCCATCAAGGAAGATACGGCGTATCTGTGCCTGCACTCACCAAAGACCACGAAGGACACAAGACCAATACGCCGTATTCAGGAAGGTAATACGCCGTATTCAAGCTATATGGGAATAAAAATATTTGGAAGATATCAAACGAGGTCTCCTTACTCCAAGAAACTCCATTACAAAGTATCCAAACATTGGATTCGCCACCATATCGACACCGATTCCTCAGACTCATATTAAATTACAAACTCAAAGATGAGTTTTAAGTGTGCTAAATCATATTCTCGATACCTAAACCACAAAAGTCGATTTTCAGAGGAGAAAAGAGCAGAAGAGGTCTCGCCACGCATTTCAATCCATAGTAGACAACGTCTTGTAATTTCTTATATAACTTTTGTATAATCATTTTGTTTTTGGTATCATTAGTTCAACACGGATTAGTTTACTTGGCTAAGCCATTATCTTCGTATTATTTGATGTTTGAAGCTAATACCTTCGGGTAGTATTAGCATATATGAAATATGAATGTTTGGTTTTGTTTATATCTTGATATTTAATTTATCGTTGTATGCTTGTTTATGTTTATTAATTTATACTTGTATACGTGCTCTTGTATGCTGACCTATCATTCAACTGGATCTAGTGATACGGACACCAAGTAATCTAGATGCCGGGATTAGCTCTCCATCTCGCGCTCTATTGATTTTACTACATCTAGAATTCATAGGTACAAGTATTTTCCTTCTAAAACCGTTTGCTAATAGGATACGCTTCTGGGCTTAATAGTTAACAGGAAATTGCCTTTGGTTTATAGAACAATGTTGCCTAGCAGGTGAACTAGATAATTCAAACAAATAACGTTCTGATTCATATGATAGTTGGACAAGTGGATACTAGAGTATAAATTGCATTCCGGAATGTGGGTAAGACTCTATGGAGTGGGTTTAATAGATACCATACTTTAAATCCTAAGATAGTTATAATAAGCAAATAAGGATGCTTTTCGGATGCTTTAATTAGATAGAATAGAAATGTGTCTAGGTCTTTAGGATGAAGTCCCGCCTAAGCTCTAAGTTGATATGCCTTTTCGAGATAGTAATCATCCACTAAATAGTTATGAAAACAAATACCAACTTTTAATCACGCGATTAATGATGGCTAATACAGTTTCTATTTATAAGCTTGACCAACGCACGCGCTCTCGTCGTTTTCTGTTGCTCATCGCGCGACGCGCGCGTCAAGTTTATTTGGGGTTTAAAGTGTCTGAATTGCTTGTAGTAACACCAAAACATGCTCGTCTCTCACGCTGAAACCCCCTTTTACTAGTTAGAAATTAGGATTAGAACTAACATCTATAGATTAGCATAGGTTTGACTAGATTAGAATTAATTACTTAGGATTAGATAACTTAAAATATTAATAAATAGAGAGATTAACCTCGCCTTTCAAGTTGCGCGCGCGTCAACCCTCCAGTCACTCGCTCACACACACAATCTACCACTGACAAGGTTTTACTACACTGTCCCGTTAAAGTGTTGTTTTGGTTAGAGAGAGAGTGCAATGATAGTGCTCTCTCTTTCTCTTACGCGCGCTCTCTCATAGAAAAGAATACAGACAAACCATCCACTCGCGGAACATGTCAAGGTTTTTGGCGCCGTTGTTGCCTTGGGTGTGAAAGTAATCTTGATTTTTGTCTTATATTTTGGCTTTTAACATTAGATCTAACCCTTAGGAGTAGTGTAAATTAGATTCGTGTATATTCTTATATATTATGTAATTATTTTTGTATATTGTTAGTTTAATTGTTTGTTAGAATATTTGTGTGTTTATTTAAATTATTTTCCTAATTAACACTATTCTGTCGATACCCGATACGGGGTTCATTCCATCGGATACGGCGTATCCAACTTTCTGAGTCCAAAGAGTATCGCGCTGCGCATTCAATGATATACGGCATATTTCTTCTATTGAATACGGCGTATCGATCATCTGATAAAGTTCTCTTCCACTCTTGAACTTAAAGCTTAAATTTTTTTAACACCTTTTTTCCGTTGGTTCTACTGATAATTTTATGGTTATTTTTCAGTTAAGAATGACAGGTACTAAAGGAGAGAGTTCAAGAAACTTGAAGGATCTTAAGGATCACAATGAGTTCGCTCCACTTGCTGATAATTCACTTGAAGTTTTAACAATGAATTCGAATCAATTAAGTAGAATAGATGACTGATTTATTCCCCTTATGAAGTTGATAGGTGCTTATATCCTAGTAACTCAAAACATGGATGATGATTCAGAGCACGAGTGTGCATGAAGATGCTGATGTATGGGAATTGATCCATTCGATGTTTGCATTTACTGAAATGGTATGGGTCAAAATTTTTTAATACAAGACGATTGGATCATTATACAAAGAAAGCATTCTGCGGATTTATCTGCTCTTGCTCCGTGGTCGCTCTCGTCTGCTTGCTTCGCTCCGCAGCACTCACAGAGGAAGAGTGCGCGCAGCGATGCTCTCGCTTCGTGCGTATAGAGTGGATAGAGAGAGAAGTCTTTAGGATCGACACTAATATATATGATTTGAAACATATGTGCCAAGACCTTAATGAATTTAACTATCTTTTGCATATGCATCTGCTCACGTCGCTCTGTCTCTAAGGATCATCGCGCGAGGGATCGCACTTCGCTACGCTCAGAAGAATATAAGGTGGATAGGAATCTATTGAATGGAACAAAGATATACCATGGGTTGATGAGAAACCATGGACTGATACTGGAGTTTGGACTGAACCCAAACCAATTAAGCATTATTGTAAACCCTTCAATTATAAAACTGAATGTTCGCAGATGGGACAAACATGTAGTTGGAAGAATGATGGATACTGTAATGGAGGAAACTTACCTGGAGCTTACATAGTTGGAGATTCGCTCAATTACCAAGATTATGAATGATACCAAGCATTGATGGATTACGAGCTGAAAGAACAAGCTTTAAGAAATAAAGCTATTATAGAAGGCTCAATCAGTGATGACGAATCAAATCAATGATGGTAGGAGAAGATAGGGAGCCATGTGATTACCTACCTCGGATCATACGATGAATTAGAGTACGAGGATGAAGCTCATGATGAAAGACAAGAATTATGTGAAGCTCGCAAACTACCCGTGTGCAATATGAGAAGATTCATGATGATCAAGTATTCATTCGGACAAGACGAAGAGTATGTTGCTATTAAAGAAGATGAATACGACTAATTTTGGCTGAGATAGACAATAAGCGATGATTGCATGCGAAGCATACCAGGAAATATTTCACATGTTTTAGACGAGGATGGATGGTAACTAGAGCTGAATGAAAAGAAGCTAGAGAAAAGTCTAACTTAAAGACTTTTCGCTCGTAAACAAAGTTGCTTCCAAAGAGACAGCCAAAATATTATTAAAATTTATCGAAGCCTGTCTTTCTAGTCATCAATATGGTCGTATCTGCTCCATAACCATACGGGTATTGATTCGTCTGGAGTATCAGTCCCTTTTAATTTTTATGCACTTAAAACATTGTTAGTCGTTTTTGCCTATACGGCGTATTCTCATGCCTGAATATGCGTATTCACCAATTGATCTGTTATTAGTTTGTGTTTTTTCCCAACTTAAGATCGATTCTATATACCTGTAAAGGTTAAGTTACTTTGGAACTAAATCCAAAAACAAATAGTAGAAAACTTTGATGAATACTAAAAGAGTATGCGGAATCTTACTCTTTTAATACTTGAAGAATATTAATGAAAAAGTTAAATCTGTCTCACCTCGCTCATATGACATCTCGTGATTATTTTGAAGAATCTCCAATATTATTATTATTAATAATACGAGTACTCTGTGTAGTACTGGGGTTTACAACCTTGAAGCTATATATAAAAAAACGTATTATATAACACCATTAACCAAGGATTCCTTTTATACACTAATGAGTCTTTACAAGATAACTACACAATCTTCTATAATTCTAATTTATACGAAATTCTTTCTAATTTATATGACTATAATGAATAAGTCAATACAAATCACTTGACACATCTTTATCTCTTTAGCAGTCTTAATCTTCATTCAGCAGTCTTAAGTTCTTCAGCAGTCTTAAGTTAGTACTGGCAGTACTAACTTACTCTAGTAGTATTAACTAGTTAGTACTGGCAGTTGTAATTTGAGCAGTACTAAGTCTTGGCTTGGCAGTGAAAGGCTCGGCAACGATCACTCGCGCCTTCATCACCTACATCCTCCCTTAAACTTGCGCGAATTTACCTCCAAATCATCAAGTTTCTTGAATCGCTTCTCACGCGCTAGCTTCTCGAAGAGGATTCTTCCAAACATTCATCTTCTTGATCTTTTCAGCCTGCATGATATCTCCTAAGATGTTCTCTGACCAACTCATTATCTTGATCCACAACGGCTTGCGACCAGCTATCAATGTAAGAGTTCCTCCTTAACAATGGATACTCCTTCTCTTACCAGCATGAATTGTCTATTCCCTTCTCTGTAGGACACATGATGCGCTAACATTGAATCATATAGCCTCTAAGTTAAATCATGTATTTCTTTTGAAGCTTCATAGTCATCATCTATATCTGGAGCGCATCTCTCGCTTCGCACACGCAGCGCTCACTCTCACATCTCTCGCGCGACCTCTTACTCCTTGCTCCTCCCCTCCTTCTCTTCACCTAACCGCCCGGAGAGGGTCCGCTCCCGCGTTGCTCATTGAAACTTCTCTTTAACCAGACTTACAGCATCACTAAGTGCATCCCTGTAAATGCTTTCAGCATATCATCAAAGAAGTAATGTTAACCTCAGTATGATTTCCAACTCTTATTGATCTTCTAGTACTCTCCCGAGCTTTTGTGTAAATCTCCTGTCACATCTCGCTCGCTCGCGCTCGCTCTCCTAGTTGTAGGCTTCAACATTCATCCCATTGCTCCTGGAACTATTATCATTTTGTTGTGTTCTTCTTGTGATAGTTCATCAGCACTCGCCTGTATGTCTTGGTTCTTCAGCTTAGTTCTAAGCTTTCATTAGTGTTTTCCTCTTGGAACTTTCTGATCATGTTCTTCATGCATCCCTTTTTGAACTTCCAGCTGCTAACTCAGGAACTGCTCTGTCAACTTCACTCTCTATTGGAACAAAAGTGTTTACCTTCCTCATTGTTGTTTCAAACAAAGTCTTGATCTCATCAAAGAAATAACCTCTCAACTGCTGCAGTGTATATCCAGCTATGTTCTTTAGATAATTAGACATTTGATTCCTCTTTTGAGCTTTGGTCAGTGGTTTTCTCTTTGCTCTTCCTGCGCTCTAAGTCTGCACAAATGTATCGCACGCGGCCTTTCATTCAGAGTTCCACAAATAACTTTGACCTTTCTTCAACTAGGATATCTCTCCTGCTCTTCTCTTGTAATTTTGCCAGGCTAAACTCATAGTCTGCATCCATATAGTTGAACATCATCACATTCAGTATGTTGCAGTTTTACTAGCTTCTTCTTCTCTTCTCTTCAAGCCTGGCTTCTTCATCTAACTCTGCTTGAAGTCTCTAAGCTACATCAGCATCATATTTAATTTGATCTTTCTTCTTCTTTGGTTTTTCAGGTTCAACCATCTTTTCCTTTCCCTTGTCTTTTGGATTAATTTATGGAGGATGTACTCTTACTCTTGTTCCAGACTCACTAGGCTCTTGCATAGTTACTCCTTTTGCCTTTGATTTCTCACTCTTCATCTTCATAAGGATTTGAGCAATAGTGAGGCCTTCATCTTCAATAGGAGTTGTTATTGTTGAAGGAGTACTTGGCTTAGCAATACTAACAGATACACCAACAATACTGGTGCACTGGCAGTAGTAACAGGTTCAGCAGTAGTAATATTAATACTAGCAGTAGTAATTGATGTACTAGCAGTATTAACTCCAATATCATAACCATACCTCCCCTAAGTCTCTGAATCCTCTTAAAACCATGAAATCCCTTCATCTTGATCAATTTCATTCCTCTCCTGGTTGGATGCATCCTCTTGATCACCCAAACTCTTTTCAACAGATGATTCTATCATGACTTTAAATAACCTCCTCTTGAGTTGTGGAGTTCTTGACTTTTTCTTCTTTTCCAATTGCTTGACTTTCTTCTTTAACTTTTTAATTTCCAAAGCTTGAGCATCCTTTACATTCTCCAAGTCAAGAACCCTGTCAGACAATATTGTACACATATCCATCAATTCCTTAAGTTCAATACTTTCCTCATCACTTCAAGGTGTGTTAACTCCTAGGAGAGGTGAATCATAAGAAGGTATAGATACCCTCTCAGACCTAGTCTGAGCAATGGTATCCCCTATGGATTCTTAGCACCTGGGACTACCACCTGAACTAATTCCCTAAGGAAAAGGAACATTAGGTATTGTCGTGGATTGGGTCCTATTTATGTTACCACTACCCTGCTCTGCATATAAGCTAGTAGCAGTAGTGGCAGCCCTTTCCACACTGTCTCCCCTTTCCTCATAGATAGTCTCATCTGCTACAAGGGTAGTAGGTCCACTAGACTAAGATATCTCAGTGGCCTTTCTTTTTGGTTTTCCTATGTTTTTGGGTCTTTTTGGGTTGAGATGATGATGCAACAATAGGGATTGGTTCTACATGAGATGGGGAAGCAGTAGTAGGTATGTGTTAGGATTCAGTGGGTTGTCATGCACCTTCACCATCCACTGCTTGTGATTGTATCAACATAGTAGCAAACAAGGGTATCACAGTCCCTGAAAAATCTTTTCCTTGCCTACTCATGTTTGCAAAAACCTTTTTAGTATGAGAAGGTGTATCATATTCATCATTAAAAATTGTTGTAAGATTTTCAATTCGATTGTTCAAAAACAGTTGTAAAAACCTTAGATACATTAAAAAAATTTAGAATTAGGATCCAAGTTTCTCAACATACCATCAAAAATCAATTTAGAAAAGTTAAACTTTTATTTCTTAGCCAAACATATAACTGCTGATGCTATATTAGTACCAAATTCATTCCAAGCAGTTGATTTAGAACTTAAACATTGTAAGATGGTATGAATGAGATACTTCTATTAAGAGGAAAAGAAAGATTTATAAAAAGTAAGTTTATCAGAAAGATTTTCATACCCCATCAATTAAAGGTTTTCAAAATTTTCAGTGTTTGTAAGACAAGTAATACCATCCTCATCATTAAAGTGAAGATCTCTCCTCACAAATAATTCTGTTATTACTATAGTCTTGCCATCAACTTTGGAACGTATTTGTGTTTCATTATTGACTATTTTGATCTTTGTAGTAGACCAAAACTGCTCAATATAGGACACATAGACAGTTGGACTTACACATAATGCATACCTGATAGAACTAGCATTAAGAAAATCAACTATCTCTGCAAAATCAGCATTATCTTCTGATTTTTCCAAGTATGCCACCATATTGTGAGAATCAGTAAAGATTAAGTCTGCCATTGATGAGAATTGTGAATGTCGGTGATGAATTCGAGTTAGGGTTTGTAAAATTGAGATCATAAGA
>BQNB010138434.1:2528-17707 GCA_026074375.1 Tanacetum coccineum | reverse complement strand
GTTCCCACAAAAATCACACAAGATTGGTTCATAGTGTGTGGGGTGGTCGGAAAAATTTTGTGAATCGTTAAAAGAGTACAGAGTTGAGAAATCGATTGGATTTCCATCCCCATAAGTACAATTTGGACAAATTCCATCAATAAAATGACAACCGCACCGTTGGCACGTGCATGAATAACAATATCCCACACACTCATATTGGAAATAAGACTCCATGAGAATTAAACAATAAAGAGGGATAAGAAGAAGAATTAAATGGCAAAGAGGTTAAAGGAGATTATTTTTGGTTTTTCGAATTTTTTAAACAACATATTTTATTAAAGGACAAAATGAGACCGAATAACTTAAACCAATAATCAACTTGCTTCACGGTAACACAAAGGAGCGGAGGAGCTGGAAAGCGCGAAGCTATTAAAAACCTTCTCCTTTCGGGTCGTAGTTCCTCGGATCAACCCTTCTTATACCCCTCTTATAGCTTGTTAATCTCTTAAAGGTGAGCTGTACTTCACAAGTGACACAAAGGCAAGTTTTAATCTTTTTTTTGGTATTTCAAATACTTTAGGAAAAGTATTTATGATTATTTGATAATATATTCACAAAAATCGAGAAAATAAAATATTTTTGTATTTTATGTTTTAATAATAAGAAGAAAATATTCACAAACGCAAATGATAACTTCACGAGGAAGGGTCTTCAAGGCACAACAAACTTCAACTTGATAATCGTCTCACGACCTCCCCGGCAACGGCGCCAAAAATTAATTTTGTCCTTTAGTACATATAAATATAATATATAATATATAATATAAATATATAATAAGGATAATATCAATAATAGTAGAGAGAATGAGTATTCCAAAAGGGCTTTTTTTAAAAGATAATCACTTTTATCCAAAGTAAATCCCAAAAAACCTTCCAGGGTCGTTTCCCGACGAGTAACAAATAACAAGTAAACAAACAGGCACATAAACAGACTAAAACAAAGATGACATATAAAAACAAGTAAACATGTAATGTATCCAAGTTCTCTTACGAGTCTTCCTCAATTGGAGAACTATAGACCCTCTTAGGTTTTCATCTTTGTGCCTAGATCGCCCCATGCATCACATAATATGATTAAGTATGTCTTAAGGCCGGATCAGGAAATAAGATCAAACTAAATAATTAAAAAGATCTACTAGCTTATTGAAAAGATTTTATAAACTTATTTAAAAACAAGATCTTTTAATTAAATAATTTGATTCACATTCCTTTTAAACTAGATTTAAAAAGGTAATGATATCACCTAAATTAACTGATTAATATTGCCTTTCAAATTAAACTGTTTTAAACAAGGGAATGATATCAACAAAATTAATTAACTAATTAACTTTTTCTTTTTAAACTTTATTAACAAATTAATAATATCAAGATCTAGATCTAGTTATTTATTATTTATGGCAAGGATTTGCATATCTTTGTCATAATTTTCAAGAAAAACAATAAACAATTAAACGAAGCGGATCTAGCGAGTGAATTAATTTAAGGCATGTAAACTAGGCGTAACAATTAATTCTAGGTGTGTAACCCATAGTACCAAAACGAGTTGACTCGTGATGTCACTATTGGGATTTAAGAACTAGTTAAACCATTATACGAGCATACAGCCGATGAATCTAGTTTTAGCATTAAGATTGACACATAATAAAGTAAACGATTACTTACCTCTTGATCTTGATCTTGAAACAAAGTAGTGGTTAAATTACCACCTCTATGGTTGCTCACACAATCACGTCAAGTTAGCTAGCCTTGACTTCATGAACCAAACACCACGTGTACTCTTGTAGCTAGTACCAAAAACCAAACACCACCTTGAAGCTTGAACCGAAAACCTTGAAAAGGGTTTTACCGAATTTCGGTTGAGGAGAAAATCAATAACCAAAACCCTAACTTGGGATCTTGATGTTGTCGAACAAGTGGATAAGCAAACCGAAACACCCTTGAATGATCTTGTACGATGTCGAACAATGGAGAACAAGAAAACCGAAAAACCCTTGAGGGTTTGATCGAAATTCGGTGAAGGGGAAATAACCGAAAACCTTTTTAGGGTTTGAGGTTCGACCGATTTAAGGAGAGGGGAGAGCAAGGGAAATCTTTATTGATTTTGGGTATTGTGAATGAATGATTATGAGGGCTAAGGGTTGGTGTATTTATACTATCCAAACCCTAGTTCTAGATAAACTAGAATACCTCAAATCCTAATCACATAACAACACTATTCCCTTATCTCCAAAATTAAACTCAAAACACCATTCTAGAAGCCTATATGGGTCGGCCAAACATAGGGAACCCTTAGGGTTCTGGTTTTGTCCAATTTAGTCCATTGGTTTCTAATTTAAATGTTCGTTAAGTTAGTTATAAAAAGTAACGGTAACCAACGACTATTTAAATCTATCTCGTGAAGTATAAAACGTATTCTTCGTGTATTAACGTGTGTGCCCCCAATAGGCTCACGTATTTCTAACGTATAAAACGCGGAACCAAATACCGCATTCCAACACCACGAACCTACGATGACACTGACTTTTAAAAATTCACAAGCCCGATAGTTCAATTCTAAAACCAGCCGTCAATAAAAAGGTACCAGTCCACCTTCGAATTTCTTAGTTAACATGGTCAATCTTTTGCACCAATATCGCGCCATTCGTCCACCATAATGTACCGCCACATGCGTCATTCATCAACCATCACTACTAGAAAAAATGTCATTGGCAACAATTAGAAGTCATTGCTAAATTGTGCATTTAGCATCTAATTTAGCAAGAAAAATGTTAAGATAATTACAATTTTTTTAGCAATAAAAAAATTAGTTGTTATTTCTTTAAATGACCATAGTTGCTAATTCGACATGTGCTAATTTTAGAATGCAACGAAATTGCTTAGTCGTTGCTAAATTAGCAACAAATATTTATGGTCATTTAAAGAAATAGCAACTAATTTTTTTGTTGCTAAAAAAATTGCAACTATCTTAATATTTTCTTTGCTAAATTAGATGTTAATTGCACAATTTAGCAACGACTTCTAATTATTGCTAATGACATTTTTTCTAGTAGTCATTTGGTTTTCCGCCAACCCGCTCACTAGCGCCATTTGTATTTGTATTTTTTTCTGTGAGTGAATGAGTATTTTTGGTGGGGTATTTTGTGAAACTCAATAAGTATTATTGTTTAATTTTTTGTTAGGAGAAGGTTTTAGTTAATGTGTATTATTAGAAGAGGATGAGGTGAATTATTCGTAGCTCCCTTGCCTAGCACTCTTAAAACAACTAAAATTGAATATCTCAAAATTGAGGCAACTAAAAACCTATCTAGACTCCAGTTTTAACTTCGACTAACCAAAGCCAGATATCGAGTACATAGAAACGTACAATAACACAAAATCATAGGGCACAATAATATTGTTGGCATGAGAGACAAAAATTAAAGTGATACACGCAGATGGCATATGCGTAGGGTGTTGCGGTTGTTTAGTGACCACTGCCACCTGCACTTGTTACCTGCCACGTGGTCACCTTCTGCCATGGCACCGTGGCTCATTATTCCCCCACTTCAATGCCACGTGTACCATGCTAAATGCATAAATATATATATAGCTGAATAATAATAACCTGATTGACAATGATATGATAAGTACGTCCGTCAAGAATGGGATCTCGATCAATATATACTTTAATATTTGAAGAAGAATATTAAGACTCGTCGGTGAGTCTATAACTTGAGTCGGGTTAAAGTTGACGGGTTAAAAAATCTCAACCTGAAATTGATCTGTTTAAATTATTGGATCAGCTATGTCAATCGTAAAATATTTACATATAATCTGAACACAACTTCTTTAACGCACCCGTATATGTACTTAGCTTGGGAGGTTATATAAGTTGCGCGTGTTAAATAGGTTAAACGGGTATCGGTTTGACTCATTTAGCTCGTTTTAACAAGAAAAATTGTCATATTACACGGGTTAAACAAAGTAAACGAGTTTCTGAGTCACCCGTTTAACCCATTTCACCCATATTTTAAATATAAATAATTTTAATATAAGAAAAAAAAATCTTAAACGGCTTTGCGGGTCGATCCGCTTAACGTATTCTCAACCCGAACCTGACCTGTTTAATAAACGGGTAAGATTGGTCGATCCGAACACGACCCAAGATCAAGTTAGACTCGACCCGACCGTGTTAATTTTCGTGTCGGTTTCGGGTTTTGCAATGGTTTTGTGGTGGGGGTCATCGAACACTTTTTAGCGTGGGATATATCTGTATAAAGTAAAGTTTTTTTTTTAGAATTTTCTTGTAATCGTAACGCTTGTTTGATGATAGGTTTTGTGGGGAGATTTGAGATGCAGTTAATGATTATGTGACGCAGACGTGAAGATAGTGACTTTGACGACGATAACGAATGCTCTAATATAAGTTGAGGTGGACTAACATCTGAATAACAAAAACGTTATGGGCAAATGAATTTAGAGGTCAAGGTTTGACACCGTGGCTAATGGATTTTTCATAGATAAAAATGTACTGTAGTAAAAAGAATATAAGTGGGGCCATTGTTCGTAATAATGTTCTATGAGAAATGACAAGATAGGAAACACGATATGAAATCACCATAGACGACTTGTGTTTTGCACTTATTCAACTTATATCATACATACCAAAATTATTTTAAAAATACGTACTTTAATAGATGCGACTAAAAATCAGATAGATAGAATGATCAATAAGTTTACCTAGTACCTTTTTCTTGTGCATCCGATAAGGTGAATGCATATTTTAAAGTTGTAAAACTCGGCTTTGTGGTGCGGTTTTACCACACGTGAAGGTTGTGCATCACACGCCGTGGCCATAATGGCCGAACACCACCACAAGTGAAGCACTCTTTTGTGTTCATTGGGTGGTACAAACCACTTAACGAAAAACAAAATTTGTTTATGAGTACGTGTAAGTTATATTGTGGGGTATGTTTGTATAAAGTGAGATATTTTTATTAGTTTAGTTTTGTGATGATTATTACATCTTAAAAAATGGTGGTAAGACGACGTGTTGGGAATTTTATATAGTGCTGAACTGAAGACGATGATCGGGTGACGATTACACCCGTCTTAAATGAAAGTTTCATGTCATTTACATTGTGAAACCGGATTCAATAAACAAATTAATATTCATATATCATAATCATCTTAAGTTCAAGCCTTGTCACATATCAAAATCTTATATATCATGTTAAGATAATTAAGAGCTTCAGGTGTCGTAACACGGTAACACCATTTTTTTGGTGCCACATCAGCGCCACATTAGCATAACACCAACAACAACACCACTCCCCTAATCATAACACCAAATAACACCACTCACCTCTTTATTTTCATAAAACCCCCTAAACAATTATTTCATTCTTTTAACAAACTAACCATTTCATTCATAAAATTCAAATACACATTACAATACTAAAAAAAACACACATTAAAAAAAAAATACGCCCCGGCGACTAATCTTCTTCCGATGCTTCTTCAACTTCGCGCCAAATATGGTTCATAAGGTTTTGTTGGAGACTAATATGCGTATCTTTGTCTCTTAATTCTTTTGCTTTACGACGTTGGGTTTGACATCGATCGATCCACACTGTTTGCAGTGACCTTGCAGGATTAGAATACACATGTTTCCAGTCAACAACCGACATATTTTGATCTTCTAAAATCATGTTATGCATTATGATACCAGCATACATGATTCTACGTAATGTGTTGACTTCGTATGCACGGGCCGGTTGTTGAATAAGTCCCCAACGTCCTTGGAGAACACCGAAAGCACGTTCGACATCTTTCCGTGCACTTTCTTGACGCTGTTTAAAGTACGTATGCTTCGGATCAGTTGCAACCGTGAATGATTTGACGAAACTTGCCCACTCCGGGTAAATTCCATCAGCCAAGTAATACCCATTACGATACTGAACTCCGTTTACCACATACGGAACCACAGGGGCTAAGTCATCTAATAGGTCGTCGAATAACGGAGAATTATCTAAAACATTAATATCGTTATTCGCACCCGCCATCCCATAAAACGCATGCCAAATCCACAGATCTTGCGAAGCTACAGCTTCAAGCATTATAGTAGGGTATTTTTTATCACCCCTACCGTATTGACCTTGCCATGACACTGGACAATTTTTCCATTCCCAGTGCATACAATCAATACTTCCAAGCATTCCCGGAAAACCATGAACATTGTTATGCTTTTGTTGTATTTTTACAACGTCTTCAAGTGTTGGCTTTCTTAAATACTTCGGCATATACAATTCTATGATGCACATATTAAAGAAAAATAGAGCATCTCGTGCAGTATGCTCACTCATTTGCAAATATTCATCAAACGCGTCGGGTGTGCTGCCGTATGCCATTTGGCGTATGGCAGCTGTGCACTTCATAAGAGCACTAATACTCATTCGACCCGTACAATCGAGTCGAGATTTGAAGAAATGAAAATGTTGTGGGAGAGGATCGGCCGTATAACTTGAAATGCCATTGACAATTTTTAGAAAAAGTTTACGGCTCATACGAAATCTTCTCCGAAAATAGTATAACGGATACTTACAATGATCATCAAAATAATCAGCACGTAGACGTCTTTCGGCATCTTCACGGTCACGGAAGATCGGTGTACGGGTCAATCGTGGTTGAGCTTCTTGTTGTATTAGCCATTCGTGATACTCGACAGCTTTTTGTAAATAGAATGCGTCGGTTTCCTCATCGATATCAAAAACGGTTCAATTTTGATTCATTGTGAAAGAGTTTGTAGTGTTTTTTGTTGTAAATGTATGTTTTTTTTTGTGAGAAAATAATATAGAGGTATTGAAGTATTTATAATGAGTTGTGTGAGGGGGTAAAATGAAATATTTTTTTTAAAAATATAACCGTTATGGGCTGTTTTGTAATTTTTTTTTTTTTTTTAATAAAACTAGCCGTTAGGGGGTGTTTGGTAACTTTTTAAAAATAAGGGGGAAAATTAAAACTAGTATATAGCCGTTTAGGGGGGGTAAATGATTTTTTTTTTTTAAATCAACCCCAACGTGCGTGGGCCGGCCAACGCCGGACCCAACGCCGCCTAGCGGTGTAGTAACGCCGGGCAACGCCGGCCAACGCCGTTGCCGGCGTTACTACACCTAAGGCTCTAAGAATCTTAAATCTATGATGGTAAACAATAATGGTGGTGGTCCAAATTTAAAGTTGACGTTATACTATTTAAATGGGATAGGTACAAATTATAAATCCAACAAAATAAAGTTTGCACCAAATAATGGTGGCATTTGAATTGAGTAATAAAAACAGAAGAAAATAAAAAGTTATCAAACACTATGTATGTACTTTAAAGATTTAAGTGAGGAAACTGCACTTTTGCCTCGAGCCCTTATTTTCTAGTATCGTTTTATATTAGGTTCCACTAGTGAAAAGTGATTTCTTAGTCTAAAAGGATTTGTTCAAAACTTATTGTAGGTTCTTTGCATAAAATATCTCTCGTGTTTAAGTATTTAACGTCATGTTACATAATGGAAAACGATATCAAGTCAAATTTTGTTAAGGATAGTGCTTAGAACAGTATAAAATTTATAATCATTTTCTCCATTAACGAATGATTATATAATCACGTGTTATTTGTATCTAAAAGCCATCATAAACGTGTTTTTAAATAGCATTTTCAGCCTTATTTTAAACGAATGTTTATATAATCCACGGGTTATTTGTATCTAAAAATTCCAATTCAGATTATAACCAGTTGTTTTTCTATATTTTAGGACTACTTAAGATTTAAAATTCACCTCTATATTGTACTGTGTGCTCTGTGTTATAGCTACCTCTCTTGGTTAGATTTGTTAGAAGTTAAGCTGATTGTAAGGGTCAATTTTATGATATCTGATAATTCCAATTTCGTTTGTGCCACACCCTACGATCGTTTCGTTGTTAACACCTTCCTCTTTTCTTTTATCAATATCCTCCGATGTTTTATTAAATTCTGTTAGAATGGCATAATTTCCCCGTGGTTGTAAAGTCGGCCCATGTCACTACTTCATAAGATCAATAGTTCCCCCCCCATAAAAACACCCCCAAATAAATACCAGATTCTGAGACAAGCTATGGTACTATCTTGAGTAATCAAATCATTTGTTTAGGCTTCTTCAATTGTTACCCATTACCGCCTAGATTATCTTGTCCATTTTTTTGTGATTCCTTCAATAGATCATTGGCGTCTTGACCGCTTCAGATTACCATCCTTATAATTTTTGGACAAATCAACTTACCGGTGTTGCCCCCCCCTTTGGGGCATTTCCTGAATGACTCTTTTTTTTATGTGGGTACAGTGTTAGGTTTTGGTCTTTGGGGTAAATTAGGGCACCCCGCTCCAGGTGAGAAGTAATGATCTTGTATAAAATTCAAATACAGAACACTTTGGATTATTCCAAAGAATATTACTTGCTAAAAAATAGCAATACTGATTGGTGATAAGACCCCCATTCCTCGACATGTATGGGAACATACCTTATACAACACCCTATACTGTCTCCGTTGAGACATATTCGGTTTTTCAACAATCAAACATTTAACACATATTTTTTTTTTTTTACATGTATAAAAATCAACACACTGGGATTCACACAACTGGATAACAAGTTACGTTCAACATAGATTTTCGGATAACATCTTCTCTAATAATACGATGTTTTATAATTCTTAGATTGAATTCAGTGGTTGTAAAGTCGACAAGTATACTCACATTGTCACACATACATACATAGACAAGCAAGTCATTTGAGTAATCAAATCATTTGATTAGGCTTCTACAATGTACATGCGTTATCGCATTTGATCTATCGTTTGGCTTAGACCGCTACACGTCTCTTTGAATCAATCGTAGGTACTTTTGGACTCGTTATTTATGTAAGTGTAGCTTGTGAATTGCGATCGAGAGATGATTTAAATCAAGACTTGATCAAATTAACTTGCTAAAAGCAAACTGAGGTAACTCGATTGACTTAACATTAGTCGTTAAATTGTTCTAATTCATACATTTTTCATGTATAAAAACATTGGCAACCAAAATTACTACTAACAGTGTACACTGTAACATGAGCTGACTTATTCTGTAAATTGTGCAAATCCATACGTTAACCAAAAATAGAACTTGACATTACATGATCTACATACGTCATGTTTAGCTTTTTACCATTTACCACCACAGTAAAAAAAAAAAAACTCAGAACACGACAATATCAGTCCCTCGAACGTAATTTTCTCCAAACATCATGGGACATTGTTTAAGGACACATATCCTCCGCTGTCATCCACATCTTACAGCTTGCTTGGGCCCACTTTTGCTCCCTTTTTAATTAACTCCCTTAAACACCACACTACACATATTTACAATACTACCCTCCACTAACCCACCTCTATATATATACACTCATGAGTTTACCTATATTTCCAACAGCTCAACTCAAATAATCATGGGTATTTGCAGTTCATGCGACTCGACATCAGTAGCAACAGCTAAGCTAATATCACACGATGGAAGGTTACAAGAATTTTCGTACCCAGTTAAAGTGTCTAACGTGTTACAAAAAAACCCTAACACATTTATATGCAACTCTGACGAAATGGAGTTTGATAACATTGTATCCGCTATTAGCGGTGATGAAGAGCTGCACCTAGGGCAGTTGTACTTTGCCCTGCCTTTGAGTCGGCTTCGACAGCCATTGCAGCCTGAAGAAATGGCTGCATTGGCTGTCAAAGCCAGCTCTGCATTGGCAGGGTGTCGTAGTAAACAAGTTACGTTTACTACGACTTTGGAAAAGTGTAAAAGCTCTGGAAGAGTGGCGGATGTTGGTGCTTTTGAGACAAGAGGTAGTGTCAGGAGAGGTGGCGGCGCCGCCGGTAGTGGTAGGCGGCGCAATTTTATGGCAATGTTGAGTGCTATACCGGAATAGTTTTTGAAAAAAATGAGTGGCAATGTATGTAAATATTGTAAGAATTAAGGGTAATTTTTTAGTCAGATCTATGAAATGTAGTTCATATTCGGGAATTTACTTTTTTCACCGTCACACAGTAAAGTTTTTTCTTTTTTAAGAGATCGGCATGATCACCAAAAGTTAATTACACTCGGCAGGAATTGAACGTGAGACCTTACACATTTTAGAGTAATAGTCATATTACCGTAACATACGTATTTCGATTTTTAAGGGATGTTTCCAGTTTTACCCTTTAAGTGGGTTGTTCATAAACTAAAAGGAAACAAAATATGCATCTATAGTGGGAGCTGATATTTTTTTATTGTGGAAACATGGTGCCATAAAAAGGTTTATTAAAAGTTAAAGCTGAAACAATTATATCGGGTTTGATGAATATTACAACCATATATTTTTTTTTACAACCATATATAGTGTGTAAAAAAATGCGTGATGAATAATGAGGGTATAAAATAAGAGTCAAGTTGCTTGAATTGCAAGGATAAATAAGCTATTAGGTTTGGTGGACACGTTATGTTAATCACAAGGAAAAGCAGAACGAGAATAGAGAAGATTACCATGTCTTTATTATTCTCTCCGTTTTTAAATAAGTGTCCACTATTAACTTTCGAAGTCAATCTTTTTCAACTTTTTACTTTAAATTATTTTGATTGTGTTATATTATACTTAATTTAAAATCCATTCATATATTTTGAATTAAGTATTATATAACACAAACAAAATAATTTAATGTCAAAGTTGAAAATGAATGACTTTAAAAGTTAATAGTTGACATTTATTTAAGAACGGAGGGAGTATATTTTAACGAATGGAAACTGGTTTATAAATTTTATTAAAAAATTTACCGACTAAAAAGTTGAATTGAACAGTAAGCCATTACCAGTGGTCTCTTCCAAAACCCGTTGGATAAAAGTCGTGCCTATTAAAGTCAATATTCACGCTTGAAAAGTTAAGTTGGAAATCTTACCTACTCGGTTGAACATCTCTAAAAGAGGCATGGATATTGAGTCGATTCTATGTCCTTTATGTGAAAAGAATGTGGAATCATCTAGCCATATTTTCTTTACTTGCTATATCTAGAGAGATATTTCGCAAGGTTTTGCTTTGGTGGGAGATTGATATCGTGATGGTTTCCTCTTATGATGATTGGTTAGAATGGTTGTTGAGTATCCGTCTTCATTCTAAACATAAAGAGTTGTTCGAAGGCGTTTGTTATGTCTTGTGGTGGTACATTTGGAATTTCCGTAACAAGAGCATTTTTGGTTCGGCTTGTCCTTCGAAGGCGCTTATATTTGAGGAGGTAGTCACCCGATCCTTCATTTGGTGTAATCATAGATGTAAAAAGTCTTTTAGTTGGGTAGATTGGCTTAAAAACCCGCATCTTGTTACTTTGTAATTTCTAGCTTCTTGCTAGTCTTTTTGTTTCAATAAAATCCGCCGTTAAAAAAAATGTTATTTTTTTTATAGATAAAATAGTCTATTTTATTCTTTCATTTTCATTAAGATGTTTATCTAATTTATTTGTTATGAGTTTTGTGAGTTGTTATTTTTTAGTTTAGTTAAAAATCAAGATAAACATTTCACCAAATTGGGTTTTCCCGTATAGTCCAATCAAGATAATCAGTCAAGTAGATGTTTTTTGCTAACCTCAACTACTCGTATTATACTATCATGTGATACACACAATGGTAAAAAGGTAAGGATTTATCTCGTTCAGTTAAAATAATGTTCATTATCAATCTTATCATAAAGTAGCATTTTGGATCTTATGAATTTTTTTTTGAACGGCGGAAATTTTATTAAACTAGCAAGATGCTAGAAACAACATTACAAAAAAATATGGTGGGGATTTTTTAACCAATCCTCCCATGAGAAAACTTTACGACAACGATTATTACACCAATTGAAAGCACAAAAAATAATATTATCAAAGACCTCGAAACGTCTGGGAAGAACTCCCTCAAAAATGATGCGATTCCTAATCCTCCATATATGCCACCACGCTACGAAGAAAGTGCCCTCCAACAGATTATTAGAGGTTTTTGTATGGCTCAAATTTTGTTTTTTTTTTACATGTATTATCCTTTTAAGCCGGCATGATCTTAAGGACATAAGATGCACGCTTAACACAATCATTGATTAATTAATGATTCAAATCATCTACACGTACCCTATAATGTATGTTTAGAAAACAAGAAACGAAGCCAAGGTGTGTGCTACAAATATATATGGCACGTAAAATAGTTGGTTAAAGTTGACAGCTTCATTCATATACGATATATGGTTAACATCAACTTATAACTCAATGCACACATTAACCAACTGTTATGAAATGATTCTGACTGCATGAAAACAACTGACCATGACATTTTAATGATATCTGAATATGGAATTCTTTTAAACAACTTTAAAACAAAACCGAAAAACCAGTTGTTTGGTCATGAAACTTTTTGTGATTATGGTTCAATTCATGTCAAGAGTAGGGAATGGTGTTAGTTAGATGGTGATTAGAGCAAATGCTTTTATTAAACTTCATTTTCATTACAGCTGTATATGTGCATTGCATGCAACAATAAAGACAATGTGACTTAATGTATGCATGTATTTATGTACTATGTACTTTTGGCACTCTACAAGATTAATACACATAGTGGGTAGGTGTAAATGTGTGTTAATATTAAAAGGGGGCCAGTTTTTGAAGAAGAGGAAGAGAAGAGATGTGGACATTGAGACTGAGTCATGATTCAGATGTGTAGGTGTGCATGCTGTGGACTATTTGTACTGATTGGTTTGTTGAGATTTTCGATATGTACAATCCCATACAGCTGGTTACCATTTTTATGGGAGATAACATATATGGTGTCCATGCAAACGACAAGCTACTTCCCTTCTGTTTTTAGGACTTCATCCTGTAGAAATCTAGAACCATCCAAAAAGTTTATTATATGCCCTAATAATATGCAGCGTGTAAGATGTATTATATGACTGTTTACATTATAACTTTTACGTAACCAAGGATTTGTATGTTGTTATTTAATCATGATATTGGTGTTATTTAAAAGATGTCATAAAACTCATACAAGCAGTATCCCTTATAAGCTAATATAGGTGCACATTGTTTCATCCAAGTTGATTTACAATCGAGTACACAACTTGCTCTCCCTTTTTTCATTTCTGTTGATTAAGTAAACTTTACTTAAAATAAAAAAAAATTAAGTGGACCTAAAAGAAAGTTTTCAAATAATTAAGGTACTACTAAAAGATTATGATTAGACTATAAAGACTTGAATAAATACAGTGCAACTTAATACACACAATTACTATTCATTACTGTTATGCATTTCAACATTCTCACTTTAACCTTACAATTTTACATCAATTTACATTCAATATTTTCCTTGGCTCGTGATCAGTTATAACATTAACATACATAATTGTTCTGATACTTTCGCAACGCGAGAGCAATAAAAATATTGTATACGTTGAGTTAAACATAGGCTGCATTCATAACACTGATCGAGTGAATTAAATATATGGCTTTAACCCAAGAGGTGCTACAAATAATTACAAGTCCTGTTACTTGTAGTGTGTATTGATCATCTCTTTGTGGACCCTGTTATTTATTTCACTTGCCTCTCCAAAATGTTCTAGCGATTGAACGTCTTATTCTATATGATCATTGTGTCAATGTGTTGATGTATACAGCAGTTTTCAATCATGACATGTTTTGTAGAATCATGCAAGGCACCCTTCATGTCTACTAGATAAATTTTGAGACTTTGTATCAATATCTTTTTTTTTAACGGCGATTTTATTAAAACTAGTAAGAAGCTATAAAGATTACAAAGTTAAGAACATAGGGTTTTGCATCCAAGTAGTCCAATTAATTTTAGACTTACAACGACTAGAAATCCACAAAAAAAGACATGTGAACAATGTCATCAAATAAAAGTTCCCTTCTTGGCTGACACGATCCAAATAAGCATTGATTTCTGAATCTTCAAATGAGCCACCAAGCCACGTAACAAGTGCTTTCAAAGAATTCCTTCATACGAGCAAACAAGCGAGAGTTACAAAGCCAAGCGAGCCACTCATCAGAGCCGTCAAGTGATATAAAGTAAAGTTTCATCTTGAAAATGTAAGTCCTATTCGGTGCAAACTAACATGAAAATGGTAACGGCGACCTCTCAAAACCACTGAAATACCGAAAACCACTAGTACCCAAAAGAATAAAATGATACATACTATTTGAGATATACATATATGCCTTTTAATATGTAAATAGTTAACCCCACATTGATGTTTAAAAGCTAGATTGCTACGTCAACAAATTGTCACATTGATCTCGTTGTGTTATAAGAATCATTTGTGTACAGATTATGATTAGAGAAATCTGCAAATATGCTCATTGTGGTTTCCCAAATTTGCAGATTTACTCCCCAACTTCACGAAAGTGCAGGCGGCCTCCCCAAAACGAAACTTGTGTCGCATTCATGCTTCCTGGCAGGGAGCACGAGTGCAATGGAAGTTTCAATTCTCATTGCATTCGCGTTTCCTGGCAGGGAGCACGAGTGCAATGAAAGTTTCAAACTGGGGAGGCCACCTGCACTTTCGTGAAGTTGGGGAGTAAGTCTGCAATTTTTGCAAACCACAGGGAGCATATTTGCACTTTTCTCTTATGATTATTACAAAACAAATCAAAGGAAAATTGGGTATGCATGAATTCGATTGGAATGACTTCAAAGAGATTTGATTTTGGGTAAGTGGTGGGTATGAGCCAAGTACTCATTTGTCTTTGCCGTTCCCTTTAGTAGGTGGGTGTTTCTTTTTTCCTTTAATGCATCTTAATGAGTGGGCTCAACTCGTATTCTCTCTTATTGGGTAAGACCACAAAAACCACTATTTCTTGAATAAGAGTCAAAACTAGACATATATATCTACCTCTTAATCTCAAAAAAAAGAAACAAGCCCTAAGTCTCTTTCGACTTCATCCAATAAGATAATGAAAGGGAGTTGATTTGTACACGCATTTTTTTGCCATCCATCACTAAATATGTTAGTTTATGGATGATAAATTAATAGATGTGTGTTAGGATCGAACTCAAGATCACGGGATTGCACTCACTACGAG
>BQNB010138433.1:1924-17707 GCA_026074375.1 Tanacetum coccineum | reverse complement strand
TTGATCTCGAAAACATACCCATTGTTTGGGCATTCCATGTTCACCTTTTCCATAAACAGCTTCGTATCCACTATAGAAGTTTATGTTCGGATTGCATATAGACCACATTCCTCAATCCTTGCCACTACCATTATCATAAAACACTCAAACAGGTTTACACACATGCCATCTTGATGTGTCCTTTTTATTGTCTGGTTGATAGTCGGCACACCTTTCACTTGTCTCCTGTATGTTTCTAGGTTTTGCTCAAATTGTAAACATGTCAATAACAACAAAATGAATATCTTGTATGTTTTGCTCAATTGTAAACATGTTTTGCTCAAATTGTAAACATGTTCACACTAATAGACTAGTGTGAATTTTGTTGTTATTGACACTAACTGTTATTGACACTAATTGTAAACATGTTTACAATTTGCTCAAATGAATAATTCACACTAACTGTCAACCACCCGGCATGTCAATAACAACAAAATTGCACGGGGAAACAAATTTATCAATCTTAACAAGGACATTCTCCACGGTTCCTAATGGTTCTTGTTGTGTCATATTGGCCATTCTAACTAATATATCAGTTTTCTTAAGATTAGTTAGTTTCAAGTATTCAAAAACTGAATTAGGCATAATATTCATACATGTTCCTAAGTCTGTCATAGCATATAAATTAAAACTACCAATTATGCAGGGAAGGGAAAAACTTTATGGGCTCAACTCCTTAGGTTGCAATTGGCATTGTAGAGTTCTTGAAGGATGACTATCTTTTTCTATAGTGTCATTACTGACCATAGAGGATGCTTCAAGAACTGTATCAGTTTTGGATGTTTTCATCTGCCTACTCTTGTAAACTGTCTTAAATTCTTCTATTAATGACTTCATGATATTAATCAGTGCGTCTTCCTCGTTTTCCCCCCTTTTTATGTGTTCTTCCATATTAGTGATAAACCACTCATCAACTTCATCATCACTACTAATTCCTTCGTCATAGGGTTCAAGGTTAGGTTCATCAGTGTTATCAATTGTACCTTGATCGCTCATCACTGATTCCCCATCAGACATGTAGTTAATTTCTTCATCTAGCTCCGCCTTGTAGGATTCATTCTTATGTTGGGTGTATGGTTGGATAGGTTTGAAACAAGGGAGCAAATGTGGTAAATCGTAATAAGCGTTGATTTTAGCATCATCAGTATAATACGGGTAGTCCGAAGTTATATTCTTCTTAAGACGAAAAGATCCAACATCCCAATTATCATATTCTGTAAGAAAATATGACTGAGAATCTTTCCATGATTGCCTTTTCATCTCTTCTTCGTATTTCATGTACTCGGCAATTGTCATGTCCTTGATGTCCTTTTCCATTGTCCTTCCAAATTCTTCATTAACCATGCCCGGTGCATGGTTTTTGATTCGCACCCAAACACACGCGTAGGTATATATAAGGACGATATCAATAATAGTATAAGATAAGTATTCCGTAAGGATTTAAGAAGATTACTTTTATCCAAAGTAAAATTCAAAACCTTCCCGAGTCGTATCCCGACGAGGTGTGAATTGAGAATCGGTGTAAATTTGTGATCGTGTGATTTGAATAATTTTAAGGATTTTGATTTTTGATTCTAATTCTACTCATGAAATGTAAAAGCAATTAAAAACAAGTAAACAAATAAGGCAACTAAGTATTAAAGCTAAAAATGTTAACGGGAATTCTAAAAACGCGACTAACAAGCAAGTAAATCAAATTTAAGCCCTACAAATTCAAATCTAATTTCTAAAAATCCTAAATGATTAAAAATAATTTTAGAAAAAAGAATTATATTTTTTTTATTATGAATTAAAAACACTTTTAATCTAAATAAAATATTAAAAATAAAAAAATAAGTATTAAAAATCTAAAAAAATTAGGAAAAGTACTTTAGACAATTTAGAATCTAGGAAAATTAAAAACTGAAAAAGTGGCTAAACGAATAAGCAGTAATAAGCAAATAAGCCTAATAAGCTTAAAACTAAAAAACAACCATAAGTAACTAAGGGTGAGAAAGATTGACAGATAAGTTCCAAGGGCGCTAACGGTAAAGGGTGTGTGTGTTAAATCGTTGGGTGTGTGAAGGGGAAGGTCACAGGTTCGAAACCTGTGGCCACTTTTTTTTACAAAACATTTTTTTTCTTTTCTTTTTGAAAACTTTAAAAGAACTAACTAAAATAAGCTATTTTTGTTAAAGGCACTTTTCTTAGAACTTAAAAATAAGATAGAATCAGCTAGCTTAAAATGACAGATTTGAAAACAAAGACTAATGACTTTTTATCTAAAACAATTTGGCTTATTGGGCTCATTAAGCAAAAGAGAAGCAAGTAAGCTGAAAACTAATCCTATCCTAGACCTAATAAGCTATAAAGACTAGAAATAAGCAAATCACAATAGCTGAAAAGCATCTATAAGCTAAAAGACAGTATGACTCAAAAAAAACTAAAGAGGACTAAAAAGACTTTTTGCCTACTTTTTAAGCTAGATTTAAGACCACATAAGCACTTGAGATAAGCTAAACATTGAAAGCAGCTAATGTCCTATAAGCTAATAACTAAAGAAAACAAGAATTAAGCAAAATGGAACTGAAATAAGCTAGAAAAGCAAAGATGAAAAAGGTCAGTATATGCTGATCAAAATCAGTATATATTGAACCTTGTTTTTGGAAAATGCTAATTTTTAGCCCTAAATTTAAGCTAGAAAAAGTAAATATAAAACCTCAAAAAGCTAAAACAGATTAAGCATGATATCTAATGAACTTATATTATCAATATCAGACCTTAAAACAAAGTGATTCTAATCTAAATTTGTTGATAAAAACTGACTTTCTAAAACCTTGAAAATCTACTTGACAGATTATGACTTAGACCTACAAGATAATTGCACACTTATATAAACTACTTCCTACTGCATTCATGATCAAAAACAAGCAAGAAATTTACACCAACAAGTCACTAAAGAGAATCTAATCTAATAAGCTATTTTATCAACTATAATCCTACAGATTCAAACCAATGATATATCAGACTTTAAACTTTAGATTTAGATTTTAAAAACTTATAACAACTGACTATTAGGCTAAATTTAAGATGATTAAAGTTGATTCAAAAGCCAAAATGGCTTAGGCAGCACTAACAAGAGTTAGTGCTGCTTGAGCCAAACACTCCCTTAAATTTTGGTTTTGCATTTTTACCCTATTAAAGTATGAAATAAGCTCAAACAGATATAGAATAAGACAAATAAAGATCAAATAAGCAATAAACAACAGATATTAAGCACAAATAAGCAAAACAATAAGCAAACAGAATTAAGCTAAATAAGAGTGATATTGAAGTGTACCTTGATCCCAGCCAAACAGGGATCAAATAAGCTTTTACAAGCTTAGATCTACAAGCTCCAGCTTATCAAAGATAAGCTGGTGGTGTCCATAAGCCCATCCAGGTTCGGCTTATCATCCAAAACTAGCTGAGGTATATTTAGGGGTGGAATATATTTAAGTTCTGATTCAGTTAAGCTTTAAGGGCTTAACTGAATACAAGCTATCTTATGAGTAATAGAGAGAGCTTATTGAGCTTATTTGATTAAAACTGAGCTTATTCAAACCATAAGTGCATTAAGTAAAGAGAAACATGAGTTAAAATACGAATTAAAGGAACTCTGAATTTTTATTGATTAATCAAATGAGTACAAGCTTTTAAAAAGGAAAATACATCAAATTAAGACAATAAGCTAAATTACTCTAAACTTAAGCTAAAATCCTACACAACTCCTACCACTAATGCCTATTCTATGTTTGAACTCTGCTATTTATAACTGAAATGATGAGCTTCTATGCCTTTAAGGAGCGTCTTTAATGCTTGATCATAACCCTTGATTCTAAACCGCCTTAAAATATTTGATCTTGGCCCTTGAATTGATTCCACATATCATAGCCAATGAGAAAACAAGGGATTTCCAGCGTGGACTCCTAAGTGTCAGAGGGTGTCAGGAGCTTCTAGAAACTCTCGTGTATGTGGGTGAGTGGTTATTACCCTGGTTCGTGTGTGTGAAAATAAAGGAGGGAAAACAGTGGGAGAGATAAACAGTAATTTTGACTCCTCCTTATTATCATTTGACCGGTTTGACTGTTTTGACTGGATTAATTTGCTTTTGGGATTGGGCCTGGACACTTTGGGCTTTGTTTTGGATTGGGATAATGGTTTAAGGATTTGGACTTGTTAATTTTAAAAAGGTTTAGACTAATAAGGTTTATAGTATAAAAGTTATTGGGCTGACCCGGCCCAATAAAATAGGTATGTGTTAGCCTATTAAACTCAAATACGCCCTCGGCTTCGGTTTTTTTGCGCTCATTCCGACCCCGTGCTCGTTTTTTATCTAGTTTTGTCTTATTTTGTCCTTTTCTTAATATCTGGTACCTGCACATACACAAACACAAAAACAAGCATATACATTGCATTTTTCTGTATTTATTGGTCATTATTGGTCTTTTTAGCTTGTTTTATTAGGTAAAAGGTATGTGTATTCAAGCACATACCCGTTTTCATCAATCATCATGAAGTATTGCTCTAAGGTGAGAGTATTGATGTTAATTCCACCCATCATGCCTCCTAAAAGAAATATTTAGAAAAGAAATCAAATTATAAATAATATATTTTTTAGCTCCCCGACAGCGGCGCCAAAAACTTGATGCGTATTTTCTTTTAAAGAAATAATTTAACAAGTTTTAAATTTTTAAAAACTCATTCACCGATGTCTACATGCACTAACTGGCAGAGAACCCGGTCGTGTATATTGTAGGATTGGTAAATCCGAGGTCTTCCCAAGAGCTAAGTTTAGATTAGTTATAATTTGAATTGTCACATGTTTGAAATTGGTTTGAATAGTTTTGAGAATTAAACAGAAAGTAAATGCGAAAAAGTAAATTGAAAAGAAGACTATAAGGAGAAAAGCGTACTAACCTAGTTAATTCATTACTACTGTATATGACATGTTTACTAGTGCAACGTCTAAGTATCGTTTTATTAGTGTTCTAAATTGACAGATCTGAATTGACGTTTGAGGTCTGTCCTATACTTCCATGGATCCTAATTGCTCGAAAGTCTGAATGTTAAGGTATCCTGGATGTAGCTATTAAGTACCAACTATCCAGAAGACTTGTCTATAACCTAAACAGATTATTAACTCTCTCTGAAAGAGTTCCTGTGCTTCTTTAAGTATTTAGGGTAATTAAGGCGGTGATCAGATCGATTCCTACACTAGGATAGATTCCAACTTATCCTAGTACCTTTGTAATCCTAAGTTCAGCGGTTTGCTTAATAAAAGGATTAACCAGATCCAAACTACCTTTCAATATTACCAAAACAAAGGTATGTATGACAAGCTATAAGGATATCTAATAAAACGATAATTAAACAGGAAACATTAATCAATACATTAGTAATTATATAACTAGGCTAACACTAGAAGTGCTTAGCCACTCATTGTAATAGAACAGTAAAAAATAATGAAGGGGTTCATTGATCAAAAACTCATAATTCTTACAGGATTCGTTTATGAATGATTAAATTCTGAAGTAAGTAAAGTGATTTCTCCCTTGGACTTCAGATGGATTTCTTTGACCTTTAGAAGCTTGGTTCGCCCCTTGATGCTTTGGAAGAAGGGTTGATGATGAATATGCAAAATGAGGGCTCTAATAATACTTTTTGAATTTGTTACTGCGTAACCTTTGTGTGTGGTTATGCCATAATCATGCTGATGTGGGCTTCCTTATTGTAGGCAAAACTAATGTTATGGCATAACTTAAGCTCTTTGTTACGCCGTAAAGCTGACTCAAATGACTCATCATTCCATAATAAGATGTGTTACGGCATAGACTTTACAAGTGATTACGTCGTAACCTTGGTGATGACCATTCTTGCCTTAATTATGTTACGGTGTAACCTTTGCGGGATGGTTACGCCGTAAAATGTCTTGAAAAATCCATATTTGCTTGTTTTTATGTCCAAATCCCATGTTTCGTGCATAAATGCTCAATTTATTCTTGAAAACAAGAAATAAGTGATTAAGTACTATTTTTAGGCATTTATGAGATAATTATATGCATTTTGATAGGGAATTTGATACCAAAATGTATTAAATATTTAATGTTATCATGGCTCATCAAGATTTTGAGCAAAACCAAACTTTTTAATCTCCTCGTCAAATCTTTTGTTCCAGCTTCTTGATGTTTGTTTAAGTTCATAAATGGATCTTTGAAGCTTGCATACTTTTCTGGGATGTTTAGGATCAATAAAGCCTTTAGGTTGTACCATATAAATATCTTCATCAAGATAACCATTTAAGAAGGCAGTCTTGACATCCATTTTCCATATCTCATAGTCATAGAATACTGTTATGGAAATAAGAATCCTAATAGCTCTAATGTCTTCAATAAGAGAGAAGGTTTCTTCATAGTCAATCTCATAGGTTTGAATATAGCCCTTCGCTAAAAGACAAGCTTTATACATGTGTACATTGCCATCCATGTCGGTCTTTTTCTTGAAAGGTCATTTACTCCCAATGGTCTTACCATAAGGAGGAAGGTCAACCAAGCGCCAAACTTGATTATATTTCATGGATTGCATCTCCGCATTCATAGCATCAAACCACTTGTTAGATTCAGGATCTAAAAATGCAGCTTTCTAGTTAGTAGGTTTATTAAGATCCCCTAAACTATGCTTCTCAACTTCTACATTTAGACATCGAGCTCCTGAACACTCGATGTGTCCTTACGGACCTACGAACAGGAGCTATTTCCTCTTAAGGTGGTAACCTCAATAGAAATTTTGCCAGTGTTTTCAAAAGGTAATGTATCTTTATCTTAAATTTCTTCAAGTTCTAATACCCTCCCACTGGCTCCTTGAGAGATGAGATTCTTCTCCAAGAACTCAGCATACCTAGCAACAATAATCTTGTTTTCAGGTGGGAAGTAGAAGTAGTAACCTATTGTTTACTTCGGGTATCCTACAAAGATACACTTAATAGATCTTTGTTGAAGTTTGTCAGGCATATCACGCTTCATAAGTGCCTCACATCCTCAGACCTTTAAGTAAGACAAGTTAGGAACTTTTCTATACCATAATTCATATGGTGTCTTATCAACCTTTTTGGTTGGAACCATATTGGGAAAGCGTGTAGCAGACTCTAAAGCATAATCCAAAAAGGATAACGACAGAGTTGTAAGATTCATCATTGATTGAACAATGTCAAACAAGGTATGATTCCTCCTCTCAAACACGCCATTGTGTTGTGGTGTGTATGGAGGAGTAAGCTATTGAACAATTCCACAAGCTTTCAGATAATCTTTAAACTCTTGACTTATATACGCACCTCCTTTATCTGATCGAAGAGCCTTTATAGTCTTCCCGAGTTGATTTTCTATTTCATTCTTAAAAATGATTCAAAGACTTCATGTTTATGTTTAAGTAAATAAACATAACCATAACGACTAAAATCATCCGTAAAGGTTATGAAGTAGCTAGCACCTTGTCTTGACACATGTCTAAGTGGACCACAAACATCCGTATGTATTAGCCCAAAAAGATCGGTCGCCCTTTTCGTACGATGCGGAAAAGGTTTCCTTGTCATCTTACCCGATAAACAAGATACACATTGAGCAAAGGATTCATTATCCGTTGACTTTAAAGCCTATCATTTTGCAGCTTTTCAATATGTTTCTTGCTTATATAAGTAATATGGCAGTGCCACAGATAAGTAAAGTCCAAGTTATGCTTGATTCTTTTATTGCTAACATTATAAATAGAATTACCATTTGGCACAAGATTAAGCATATCAATTTCATAAATACCATCACGTGGAATAGCATTAAAATAAGAACATCATTCTTACAAACTAAAATTCCATAATATGTAAAACATTAGATAAAACCATTGTCAACCAAATAAGAAACTGAAACACCTCTAGTTATAGTAGGTGCATAATGACAATTGTCTAAACAAATCATTAAGCCATAAGGCAAAACTAAGTCAAAACTTCAGATAGCTTCTACTTGTGCACGAACACCATTGCCCACGTACAAATAGACAGCTCCTTGTTTCAGCTTCCTTTCACATCTAAGACCTTGTTTTGTGTTACAAATGTGATTACCACAACCAGTGTCATACACCCAGGATTTATTAAGGAAAGAAAATAATTCTATTGTGAAGATACCTGAAGTACTGGTAGTGCCAACTTGCTTCTTTTTCTTCATCAACTCAGCAAGATAAAAAGGACAATTCCACTTTCAATGACCCACCTCTTTGCAGTGGTGGCAGGCTTCATCCTTTGTCGGGTGCTCTTTAGCAGTAGGTTTGGGGTTTTTAGGCTTAGGCTCATAAACTAATTTATTATTGCCCTTTCCTTTTCCTTTAACTTTCCCTTTAGCACCTTGCGGTTTCTTATTCGGTTTCTGTATTCTACCACCTTGAATCGCAAGGACTTGAGGTGTAGCAGCCTTTTTAGGTAAACCCTTTTCATACTCAATAAGCAGAGCATGTAGTTTACCAATCGTCTTCTCCATGTTATGCCTATTGTACTTCATTACAAAGCCGGCAAAGTCACTAGTGAGGCCATTCAAGATTAAACCAACACTAATTTCTTGAGGGAGGACATAACCAAGACTTTCCAATTGCTCCACATATCCTTTCATCTTAAGGACATGTGAGCTAACATATTTCCCCTCTTCTTGTTTGCAAGCATGAAAAGTTTGCATTAGGTCAAACCTCTTAACTCCAGCTTGTTTCCCAAACATAGATTTAAGCTCCTGAAGCATGTCATAAGGTAAGAAGTTTTCATACTTCCTTTGAGGTTTGGAAGTCATACTACCGAGCATAAGACATACAACGTCATTATGAACATCATAAATCTTGTTCCAGTCATCAAATGCTTGATTTGTGGAACCGGAAACAGGAGCAGGGGGAATAGGCTATTCAATGATATTGAGTTGCTTTTCAACTCGAAGGATAAGTCTTAGTGAACAAAACCAAACATTGAAATTTGAACCAGAAAGTTTTACTCTTTCGAGCATCGACCTGAAAGCCGAATGGTTTATGTTTTGAGCAGGCAATGTCATCTACAAAACATACAAAAGTTCAAAATTTAGTAGTTTCGATAATACTCCTTAAAGAAAATTAACTACCCATGTTTAATCATATAAACAATTAATTTTCTAAAGGTTATGATCCTAGTGACATACCACCATCACATCAGTTGATCTGCTATCAATGGTGTATTCAAAAGGTAATTGACGATCAATAATTACCACAAGTGCAATTCTTAGAACATTATGGGACTTACTTATTTCACTTGTGACCAAGCAAAAGTGTTTAAGCAAGCATGGTTCATCCCATCTATACCTCAAGCTTAAGGTCTCACCAACTTAACCCGATTAAGTCGCCCAATAAAGAACGGTGATTATGTAACACCAATATCTCACGAAAAGTGTATAATTACCTTAGGTTGCAATCTACACACGTCTCACGTAATGTAGAAGGCAATTGCAAGTGTTCTTTCAAATTGGGTGGCAACAACTTATTTAAAAGGGTATTATATCTGACGTGGCAAATATGTACGAAGAAGCATGCATACATCTTCATAGCATAGATTTTAATAAAAACTTTACTTAATTAAGTTATTTATTACGGTGTATCACTAAATTTCCAATACAACCATGTGTATAAAATATTGATAATACACCTTAAAAACAAATTGATGATTCAATCCATGTTTCTAAATATCATAAAATTTACCGCGGGAAAAGATTAAAGAATGACTAAACCCAATATTGTACTCTACAAGTGTACAAGTACACAAGTTCTTCCAATAATTGCCTCATATGCCAAAGCATGTAATGGCGTGGGAAAATATTAAAACTCATTCAAACCCTAGACCATTCGCTATAACCATGTAGTTGCAAGAACTTGCGGGAAAAATTATAGAGTATGGTTTTGTAGTAAAGTAGGGCAAAACCATAAGCCTTACCATGAGATATCACGAACCCTTGTGCAAGTCAAGCAAATAAATGGTTTTAACCAAATTTCGTAATTGGTAAACTTATTGATTTTAGTTTCGAAAACACATTATAAACATATTAAATTGGAAGTCTTGTCGTGAGAAGTTGATGTATGAGCCCCAACATTGTAGATAACCACAACCGAGTGACTCATAAGACTTCACAATTAATAGTTTATAATAAATCTTATTTCATATATTATTAGTCATGTTTATATTTTCTTTTTCGAAAAACCCTTTTGTTTTTACACAAGTCAACAACTTATAAAAACAAAACAATAAATATAAACAACTAATACACATAACAATTATTTAAACAGTTAACAATTAACACATACAAATCATAAAACGATGATTATAATTATCGAATAATTAAAATTTTGTATATACTTACATAAGGCTCATTCTTCCAATGAATCGGGCCACATACATCGATATAATCGATTGCGTAAGCCTTATATAAATATATACCACATAGCACATAAAACTGATTATTTATTTAAGCCTACTTCAGGCCCCGACCAAACAAGGAAGAATATCTTCCCCGACCTTAGCAGTAAACTACAAAGTTGTAGCCTACTGAGTCGTGGATCTACCATAAAAAATTCAGAATTTTTTGACTTATTGTGAATAAACTATGAATTTTTAGTGACCGGGTGTCAAACATACCAAAACTAAAAAAACTACCTTTTTTATGTCTATGATACTTTTAATCACCGATTTGCATGTTCAACAATTAACGATTAATTAAAGAAAACATATATCATATATCCAATCACATTATTCATGATAACCATGCATGTGATCATCACGGATAATCAATTAACAATTAGTTTAACGTTAAAACAATCAATTATCACAATAAATACATCGAATTTAACACGTAAAATTTTATACAACCTAGGGTTTAGTCTAATTAAATTTAATAACAATAAATATCGAATATTTATTAATAAAACGCTAAAGGGCTTAAAATTAAAACCAAGAAACCAAAAAATTTGCCGAATTTTACGTTCTATGTAATTATATATACTATACGATGGCTCGTGATGCCACTGTTGGATTTTATAAACTATTAACACTTTAATAACACGAGTACGCAACAGAAGACATATAAACACGTATATCATAATATAATTAACATAGGATTAAGAATAGCGTACCTTTTAGCAATTAAATAACAAACTTAATACTTGAATACACACGCGTGTGTAAAGCTTACAAACGCACGAAAAACTACCAAGATTCAAACCGATGAATCCTCTATGACTAACACACACAATACGTACTTTGCAAACAATAAAGTATGCTAGTACTAGTAGTGATCAAGCAAACGAACTCTTGATCTTTGAAACAAGCAAGAACCAAACACCTCGTGGTGTTCTTGATGTCGAACAAACAAAAACCAAAAACCCTTAAGGGTTGTTTGGTTCCGAAAGAGAAAAGGGTTTTGATTTTTAGGTTTTCAAGTATTAGTGAATAATGAAACCTAGATCTCTTTATATAGGCTTTTCATTACTTGGCTTGCATGCCAAGCAATCCCATCTCCTCTTGGATTGTCTAACCGACCGGCTCAAGAAAGAAAGGAGGGAAAACCAAAACTTTCATTTTCCTCATTTTTGCATTTAGGTCCTTGTATTTAACATTTAACTGAAGAAGGTTATGATTTCCCTTGATTATTTTTCACAAATATTTACAGTATATATAGATTACAAAGGGATAGGCTTGAGCCCAAGAAAACTATCAAACACCTAATGATAACTCATGATTAACAAATCATCCAAAAATAAACCAACTAATAATGGAAGGAAGCCGATCAAATATAATCAAATATATTGACTAATACGCCCCGCACTTGGAGCGGGAGGAGGCCGTACACTCAAACTGGATAGAAATTCTTCAAACAATGCGGAAGGCAGTCCCTTGATGAAAATATCAGCATACTGGAAATGAGAGGGCACATGTAGAACTCTAACCTGACCAGCGGTAACCATATCTCGGATGAAATAAATGTCGATCTCAATGTATTTTGTCTATTGATGTTGAACAGGGTTGGCATACATATAAACAGCACTAACGTTATCACAGTAGACAAGAGTTGCAGTCGATAAAGGAGAGTGTAACTCACGAAGAAGATTACGAAGCCATGCAGTTTCTACTACAACGTTAGCAACACCCCGGTATTCAGCTTCTACACTGGAGCATGAAAGAGTGTGTTATCGTTTAGAGGACCAAGATAATAAGTTATCACCTAAAAAGATACAATACCCTGAGGTAGACCTGCGTGTAGATGGACAACCCGCCCAATCAGCATCAGTATAACCAACGAGAGAGGTAGTGAAAGACGCATATAAGTGAAGGCCTAAATCCAAAGTACCTTGAACATATCGCAAGATACACTTAAGAGCAGCTAAATGTGGCTCTCTCGGATCATGCATATAAAGGAAAATATGTTGAACTGCATAAGACAAATTTGGACGTGTAAAGTAAGATACTGGAGCTCCTCTACAAGGCTGCAATATAAAGTTGGATCTTGAATAGGAGCACCTTCCAGACACAGTTTAGACTCTGTATCAACGGGTGTCCGAGAAGGGTTTCAAGTAACCATGTAAGCACGCTCAAGGAGCTGTAGATCATACTTCTTCTGTGACAAAAGCAAACCTATAGGAGTACGATTAGTAGAAATACCAAGAAAGTAATTAAGCGCCCCAAGATCAGTCATGTTAAACTCGTTATTTAGAGAACCTATAATTTGCTAAAGTATGGCTAGACAGGAAGCTGTGAGAATGATGTCATCCACATAAATAAGTAAGTAAGCAACCTGAGAACCTTCTCTATAGATAAACAATGAGGAATCGCAGCGACTATGATAAAATCCAGCTCGTGTGTCATAACCTGCAAACCGCTGAAACCAAGCACGGGGTGCTTGTTTCAGTCCATATAAAGATCTTTGTTAAAGACAAACATGATGAGGATACCGATTGTCAACAAAACCAAGAGGCTGATGCATGTATACAGTCTCAGATAAGTCACCGTTAAGAAAAGCATTCTTAACATCAAGTTGGTGTATAGCTTACGAGGACACGGACAAGGCTATGGACCGTGCCGAACGGGTGGAGGTTTAAAGACTGGATTCTGAACGTTTCATCTCAAAATCTAAACACCTTAGTTGCTGACTAACTACCGTTAGCAATTTACGACGCGTGGGGCCCTTTAGAGCGGCTCTTCAACCAGTCCCGTCTCTGCATGAAATTTATGCTTAAAAACCTCATGAAGCAATACCATATTAACTCTATTGCGGGCCTTGGTACAATAAACCTCAAGTAGACATTTTTTTACCAACGAATTATATTCATCGTACCATAGCATTACGTCAGTTTGGGTCTTTTAAGGCGTGGGATGGATTTTTAGGGATAGGAGAAATAGAAGAAGTATGTAGAGACAAGCGGTCGATAGGTTTGACAATGCCTGATTGCGACCGAGTGATCATGGGATGAGTACGAGGAGGTTCGTGTACAGTTTCGGTGTTTGGCTGGGGATTTGGAAAATCAAAAGTTGGTGGTGGTAGTTGACTGGTTTGATGGGCCGAAGTAGATGGGCCGCTGGCGTGGTTGTGGGCTATCAAAGTTGGGAGGGTGGACTGAGGTGAAGGTGATGGTTCGGTAGGAGTTGAGCCTTAGGGTGTTGGGCCGTATGGGGTGTTGGGCTCCGCATTAAAGATGGTGGTATTGTTAGGCTGAGTTGTTTCGTGAGTTGTGGGGGGAGGTATACGGGCTTATGTGAAGGTGTGGGATCGAGGAATATGTAAGAAGGCGGGGAGGAGGGTGTCATAGAACGGTATGGAAATTGGGTTTCGTCAAAAGTGACGTGTCTAGAGAGGATAATTTTATTTGTTTTGAGGTCTAGGCATAACGATGGTAAGCGGGGTAGCCCAAAAATATACAAGGGGTGGCTCGTTGAGCAAGTTTGTGTGGGGAGTGAAGGTGAGGGTAGCATAGACACCTGAATATTCATAGGCGAGAGTAATTGGGTGGTTTGTTAAAAAGGCGAGTATAAGGTATTTCATTTTGAATTGCGATAGAGGGTAGAAGGTTGAGTAGATAGGTGGCCATATGGAGAGCCTCTACCAAAAAGGTAGGGGGAAGGTGTGTTTGAAAAAGTAAAGTGCGAATGATATTGTTGATTGTTCGTATCATTCGTTCCGCCTTGCCATTTTGTTGGGAAGTTTTGGGGCAAGAGAATCTAAGTTGAATGCCATGTTTGGCAAAGAGGGTGTGAAGTCGGTTGTTATCGTATCTCACCCGCCTGATCACATTGGAAGCTTTTTATATATCAAGCCACATACTTATTGAATGCTAATTTGATTCCTTGATTATTATTGATCAAACATGTCAGATTTAGAACGAAGAGGATAAATCCATAGAAAATGAGAGAAATGATCAAGAAATAAGACATAATATTTAAAACCACTAGAACTAATAATGGGAGATGTCCATAAATCAGAATGAATAATATCAAAACAATGTTCGACAATAGAATATGAACTATGAAAGGGAAGCTTCACATGTTTGCCAAGTTGGCAAGCGTGACAAATATGTGAAGATTTTTCTTTATTACATGAAATAAAACAACTAGAGACAAGCGAACGTAGCACTTGATCACCCAGATGTCCGAGGCGTTGATGCTACGTGGAGGCACTTGTCAAGAGAAAAGCAATGGGAGAAGTTGATGGCTTGGAAACTGGATAGAGATCGTTCGAGCTGTCACATCGAAGGAGGATATGACGAGTCAAGTAATCCTTCAAAGAAAAACCAAAGGGTACATGTGAACATATTGAAATACAATCGGAGATGATTTGAGATTACAGTAGTCGAGAGATATAGAGAGAACTTAGGGAGAGGGTCGACTTTTTAGAGAGAAATTAGGAGAGGATCGGTTTTTGCTCTGATACCATATTGAAAGGCTAATTTGATTCCTTGATTATTATTGATAACAACTATCCTATATATAGGATACAAGAGAACATTCTGGAATGATTACCATGGGCTTAGGACCAATACAAATTAATGAATAATAAATGTCTTGACTAATAAATGTCTTGATGATATGTGTGAAAACACATATTCATTTTATATCAAAATAGACCCTTAAAAGACCAAAACTGTGCTTTAAATACTTGAATATTACTTGTTTTGTCTTTCTTATTATGTAGGTATGGATAAAGCAAAAATCACAAGAAAACAGGTCAAAACCAGGCAAACACGAACATAAGAACGAAAGAGCACACAAAGAGCCGGAAGAATGCTATCAAGTCAACCTCCAGTCAAAACTTGGTCAACAAAAGTCAAGGTCACTAAAGGACAAAATCCCAAAGTTACAATTCAGTTCCTCATAAAATCCAAAATCTACAAAAGTGGTCCCTAATCCCTAAATGTTAACACCCGTTAACATTTATTAAACATAAGTTAACATTTGTTAAAATCCATATCCAAAACCCTCTACCCATAAGCCCAAATTCCCTAATACCCGGCCCAAGTTTTTTTATAAGACAAAAGGTCAAAGCCCGGGTCAAACTTATACAAACGCGCTCTTCAGTTAAAATTAAGCGGGAAAAGTGGTTTACCACTATTCACCCGTCTCCTTCCTTTAACCACGAAGGTAAAATCAAAGGGCTTTTACCAATTGAGGGCCAAAAAGGACAATTCAGGTGTAAAAGT
>BQNB010138432.1:3191-17707 GCA_026074375.1 Tanacetum coccineum | reverse complement strand
ACACTTCCTACAACACATCTTTCCTAATCATTTGTTTATCTTTCTTACCCAACAAATGATTATATCTTTCATACACTCTAAACACTCTTTTTTTAAACCATCCCATAATCACATATGCCCACTCTTTTCTCTTTTATTGGCTATGTGATTATAAACCCAAATTAATCCTTTGATTTTACTCTAATCATCATCATCTTTATATTTTTCATCTTCAAACCATCTCCAAGCCTAAACTTTTCTTCACTCAAACCTTCCTCAAATAATACCCATATGAGACAACGCACATTCTCTTACACTATTGTACCTTGTGTACCTCTTATCTCCCAACATTCCAACATAGGCTCCTTCACATTACATCAAAACATTCTCCACCACATATCTCCTATTCACCTTCTTCCTCACAAACCCATTAGAATTTGACATACACACACACACTCTTTCATCTTAGCCGTTGATTAAGTCATCTTATCAATCCAACTTACCTCACTCTCTTCTCCTTCCTTGGATTGAAATTCAAATCACAAACAAACACACTTCTCCTTCTAAACAACACACTTCTCTATCCACCCTTGATCTTGCCACCTCCCCTATCCAACTTACATCTTCACCATCTCATCTCTACCCTTTATTTCAAACAAGATCAAGAGGCTCATTTTCATCCTATCACCATCACATCATGCCAACTCACTTACAGCCCATTCTTATCTACACCTCTAATTCTCACATGTGCTTAATCAATTTGAAATTTAAATTTCACTTATTCCTCCCATAACATCCATTCTTTCTCTCCAAGTTTTAAATATTCTTGAAATAATACCTTGTACCTTAACTAGCCTCTCAAACCATTAGTTTGATCCTAACTAAGCTACTTACATTAGATGAATACCCAAAATACCCTGTCCGATTATTCTTTTCTCTCTTTTCGACACCGGACAAACAAAAGGCTTTTAAATACTTCACAAACGCTTTTATCAAATGGCTATTTGAGTTGGTTGACCTTGAGTATAAGAATGGTTGAATGGTCATAGCGTGAAGTACAATTGGGGGTTTAACAAGAGCGGGTAGTTAAAAAGCCAAAAACTCGAAAAAATTATTTTGGGTCTTTAGCGTGCTGGCCATGCGCTGGCACACGACCAGTGCGCCACACACGAAATCATTTTACCCACTTTTAGGTTTTTGGTCTATAAATACTCCCTCTTGGCCTTTTTATTCCTCACCTCTTACAAACATTATTTCCTTTCTTTTCTCTTCTCCTATCCTCTAAGTCTAACATCTAAGTGTTCCAAATTTCTCATCTCATCATTGTATTGAAGTAAACACATCTCCGTAAAAGAGCCACACAAGTACCTAATCCATACTTGTGTGTTTTTTCGAGGTTCTTCTTTCTCATACCCTTTCTTTAGAATCAAGTCTCTAGGTTAGGTTAGAACTTTGTTCAACTATCTATCATTCAATCAATCGAGTTGTAAGGGAAGTCTTATATCCGAGGGATCAAGCCTAGATCATTAGAGATCTAGCTGGGGTTTGGTAAGCCTCTAAGGGGAAGTCTTTGTAGTTATAGGATAAGTCGAATCACGGGTTCTTAGGGGTGGATTTCGAGGGCGGAATACCGTAGGTAGTAACTCTTCTTTGTGAGCGCTGATCTTTATGCATATCGGTGGAGTTAAATTGTAATACAGTTTGTAGTCCACCATAAGGATTATACTAGAATAGTATAGGTGTCATGGATTCGAACTGGACGTACGAAAAGACTAAACCCCCTTCCCGAACTAGTATATATCGTGGTCTCTCTCTCTCTCTCAATCTCGATCTACTTATTGTTTCTTTGCTAAGTAGATCATCACACCACTCGATTCTTTTGAGACTTGAAGTTTTATAAACTTAGAAGAAGTCAAGAAAATCGTATTCATCCCCTCCCCTATGGTTTTACACTTTACATCAAGAAAAGAAGAATGTATCAACTAGCATCCTTCGTCACCTCTATTTATAGGGGTGAGGGGCACAATCCTTATCAATTTAAATCTAACCCTAACTTTATTTAACTTATAAGTAAAACAAGGATTTCCACCACGTGTTGCCACAAAGCATTTGTATTTAATCATATTGCACGCAGTATAAATGTCACTCTTTCCTGACCTGGAATCAGCTTTCCTGTGTTAGCCGTTAAGATATTTTAAAAGCATTTGTTACTCTTTTCGAAGGACCATTTTTGCAAGCTGCATTCTTTTATAAGGGTGTCTATTTAGTTAGTTATTGCATAAGTTAATGTCTCATTCACTATTATACTATGTCGGAGCATTTGTGTCCAATATATCGGCTTACTTTTATTCAATGTAAATACATTTTAAAATCATGTCTAGCCACGTAAATGTGGCCTTAACATATGTCGCAGTCCAAATTCTAGAGCTATAAATCCCTGAATTATAAATTGAAAAAGAAACTAACACAGTATTCGTTAACCAATCAGTTGAAACCATTAAACAATTATACTACAAAACTTGTAAAATGAAGTCTTCTGACTATCGCTGACAGCTTATAAAAAAATCAGCATCGTCCTTTTCTTTTCAATAGTATAACACGTCTAACATTATCATCATTTTTGTCACCTATTTAAATACCATCATTTATATCATCGATCTTCATTAGTTAGGTAGTGGAGAGCGAGCGTTTTATGTCGGAGACAAAAAAATGGTTAAAACCAAGGCTATAAAGATCGAGATCCTACTATGGATCGTTTTTGTCTTTGCAAGATCGAGATCGAAAGATCCTACTTAAATGTGCAAAAGTCTTATTAGTCTCGTAATCCGTATTCAAAGCTGATTGTATAACAAATTTATAAATAAAGAAGAGTTCTAAAAGTTATAATAATGTGAAAATTTAACGTGGAATGCTTTGAAATACTAAAATATCTAATCGGTGGTTAAGGACGTTGGATCTTTTTATATAGAAAATCTATATATTTTACTCTTATTAAAAATTATAATAATCCATGCTTACTTTATTGTTTTACTTTAACAAAATTCATTCATTTATAGGTCATTAGTTAGTTAATTTCAGAGAAGTAGGATCGACTCGATCTTACGATCCTATGGTAAGATCAAGATCCTACTTAAGATCCTATGCCATTTAAGATTTTACGAATGATCGACTTGTTTTTACTTAACGGGATCGTAAAATCGCAAGATCTTAAGAGCTAAATTGAGATCTTAACATCTATGGCTAAAACATTACTTTTATGCATAAGTTTAACCTTAAATCATAGCTTTTATATACAAGAATGGCATAAATCAGTTTAAAAGTGAGTGTCGTGTCAGTTGATAATATATGTAAGACGTAAACATGTAAGAATTGTAAACAACAAAATTTTGAAATACCTCGGTTGTTGTTGCAGCTCAGGATAAAATACCAAGCCAATCCAGGAGCTTCTTCCGTTTATAGAGCAAATTTTGTGTCACAATCTCCTCTGAAACGATCGCCTTTCACCTGTGAAATTGTTCATTTTACATTTACGGAATGTGTGAAAGTGAGCATACTAATGTTATCGTGAAGATAATGGGAGAAATGCATATCAAGGTTTTCTATGATGCATGCAAGGAGCATTTTTGCATCTAAGTAGGCTAGTTAAGGACCCCGCTCATAGAAAAACCTTCCCTTGCAAGCATTACAAAAAACCTTGATATCTATTTTTCTCATCTTCTACACGTCAACATTAGTATGTCCACATGACATTAATTAGATAACCTAAATACAAACATGAACAATTTGTTAACTATCAGACCAAGTATATTTAAGACTTGGCTCAAAGTTCGTATGGGCCGCAAAACCTGGTTATATTTTATGGCTAAACGCTCTTGTCACATTACGCGGCGTGCGAACAAATCATCATAGCCCATCAAATACTATCTAAAATAGATTAAAAAAACACATGTAGTACGCGGGCAGAAGCATTCATAAATACATGCATAATTTTCGTGAATATCAAACCTAAATACATATACTATACCCTTATAGAAAATAAATTGGGAGACTTAAAATTTAGCATGAACGGAATGATACATGGCCAAGCTTCAACAGTCACCAGCTCCTGTATTTAAAAAACAACAGATTATGACCAGGACATCATTTACTACAGAATGATATATTGCAGCTTGTGAACACGCAATCACTTACTGATATAAAATCAAGTGACTTCGCAAAGCACCTCCATTTTTATTTGGTGATGGTGTCACCAAGTCATAAAACAATTGAAACTCAGGTTAGACCATACTAGGTGCAAAAGATGGTTGCATTTTATGCCATTCGGTTTGTGGTGCCCCGAACTTAACAACTTGAATAGTACAAACAATCGCATGCGCTATCCCATGATAGGATCTAGACATACTCCTCTGATTAAATTCGACAAATCATTCAAGACTTTAACTAATAAACAGTGAGTTAACCTTTCGTTGTCTTTAAGTAATATATATAATATATATATATAAATATATTATAATAAATATATATATATATATATATATATATATATATATATGATATGTAATATATGTATAATATAATAGTGAGGTTCTTTTCAGAACCAAATAAATGTACAGAACTACGAGAACCAATCAAAGCCATTAAAATATTAGATCAATGGATGATATGTGCCATTTATGTCACTAAAAGAAAGATTAAGGCAACTTTTGTAAATAGGTGAGGGGCAATAAAGGAATTTCATATATTTTTCTTTCATAAACTGTCTCTCACATTTAGGTTGTAACTGCAAGCAACTTATCTTCTTATACATTCAACTTTTACCCTAACGTCGCCCCTTCCAGCTTTTGATCTCAACCATCAAAAATAAGAAAGAACAAAAAATTTTGGCTACATGCGAGCGATTTTGGTAACCCGCAATCAAAAGGTGATGATTTTTTAAGTGGCTTAATTTGTTATTTATTTATTTATTTGGCTTTCTGATCTATATGATCACCATTGCTCATATGATTTCTTTAAATGTCAATATCAGCGTTTTGTCATTAATTTGATCGCATGGTATTAATACTCAATCAAAACAATAAATGAATTAAAAAGGTATGAAATTAATTATAAATCCATCATCACGTGCACTTCAATTTCTTTTGAAACACCTCTTTCTCCATTATTCTATGTATGGTTCCTTATTTATATATTTAACGAGGGTATAAACCCACGTTCCACTGCGGGACGTTGCCGCGGGGAACAAAGTGCGCAACGGGACAATGACTCGAATAGTGCGAGAGGGTATTTCGAAAAAAAATCCTAAAAGAAATCTAGAAAAAGAACGGTCGGACCGGCGAGTTCCGGCCGGTTGACCCGCCGGAGACCCGCCCTTTTCCGGCGGGTTGACCCAGGTCCATGTATGACCCGCGCTTTGCCAAAACTATCCCAACAATTGTATATATTGATAATTAGAAAGTCAAAATGATGAGTGACGAAATAATCTATTAAAAAAGTAATCACAAATAATATCAACGCAAGTGCACAGCAGTACCCGGCCACGACCTAGACATTTATGACATTTAATTAATGTTCGTACAAAGTTGTCTTATTGTACAAATGTTCGTCTTTAGACACACCAAAATTCTCAATACCATTACAAAACCGTGTGTCACCTACACTTATGCATATGTCTATAAGTTGTTATGATTAAATATGTAAGGCAAAAATACATTCTGCATACGTGTTTTGTTA
This sequence comes from Tanacetum coccineum, assembly GCA_026074375.1. NCBI lineage: Eukaryota > Viridiplantae > Streptophyta > Magnoliopsida > Asterales > Asteraceae > Tanacetum > Tanacetum coccineum. The sequence continues at coordinate 11,998 of BQNB010138432.1, read as the reverse complement.
GTTGTTATAATTAAATAATTCGTTTATTGATCGGTTGTGGTTACGGTATGATGAGCGATGTGAAGAGTGCACGCGTGTTTTACATACTATCTAGTTTTATTTAGATGTTGCAAATCGGTTCTGATATGGTGCTTGTAACTGTATTTAATTTTGTTTGTGTCTTTAAGTTGATTTCGATTATATAGCCTTTGCAAATATTGTTTCAGATCTGAATATCGTTACCATTTTAAGAGTAAATGCACATGTATAAAGGATGGTAAAAAGCGATAGGATTGGATTTTATTTAGTGATTTTTTAATGCTTAAGAGCTTGGGGTTTTTAAGAGTGCATTTGATGGCTGTGAGTTGTGTTTTGTTGTAGGATTTCTATTAATGTGATGTTACAAGGTGTACACAGGTTTTGACCCTTTGAGTTTATAAAATGTTACAAGATTGTGCATATGTGTTTTAATATATGTTTGGTTGATTCAATATGTGTTTTAATATATGTTTATTTGTTGAACTTCATAACTAATCAATGCGCAAAACAGCAGATTATACATCAACAATTCTTTTTCAATTTAAACATTTGAGAACCAACTCGTCTTAAAGACAGTCAAGAATATGGTTCAGTATCACACTCCCAAAAAAACATAGTGCAATATGTGTTTTGTTATCTCGCTCACAACAACAAAAACGCAAACGAGACGGGCGGGGGGGGGGGGCCCTCAAAGCAAAACAACATAACAAAACGGAGAGGAGGAGAAAGAGAGAGATAACAAAACACATAATGGCACATGTATTTTTGACGTGTGCATACGAACCATATTCTTGACTTCTTTAAGAGAGTTGGATTCACATGTTTAAATAGAAAAAGAATTGTTGATGTATAATCTGCTTTTAGCATTCATTAGTTATGAATCAACCAAACATATATTAAAAACACAAATATGCACAATCCCTTCCCCCCCCCCCCCCCCCCTTGTAACATTTTATAAACTCAAAGGGTCAAATCCCGTGTACACCTTGTAACATCACATTAATAGAAATCCTACAACAAAACACAACTCACAGCCATCAAATGCACTCTTAAAAACCCCAAGCTCTTAAGCATTAAAAAATCACTAAATAAAATCCAATACTATCGCTTTTTACCATCCTTTATACATGTGCATTTACTCTTAAAATGGTAACGATATTCAGATCTGAAACAATATTTGCTAAGGCTATATAATCAAAATCAACTTAAAGACATAAACAAAATTAAATACAGTTACAAGCACCATATCAGAACCGATTTGCAACATCTAAATAAAACTAGATAGTATGTAAAACACGCGTGCACTCTTCACATCGCTCATCATACCGTAACCACAACCGATCAATAAACGAATTATTTAATTATAACAACTAACAAAACACGTATGCAGAATGTATTTGCAGTACACGATAATTAAATCATAACAACTTATAGACATATCATAATGTGGTAGGTGACACATACTTTTTTTATAGATTTCCGTCACTCATCCTTTATTTCACTTCCCTAATTATCAATATATACAATTATGTGGGATAGTTTTGGCAAAGCGCAGGGTCATACCTGGACCCCGGGTTCAACCCTCCGAAAAAGGCGGGTCTTACGCGGGTTCAACCGCTTGGAACCCGCACTGTCGACCCGGTCCGACGTTCTTTTTCAGATTTCTTTTAGGATTTTTTTTCGAAAAACCCTCTCATCACTATTCGATTCATTGTCCCCGAATTGCCGCACGTTTGTTCCACGCTACAACGATCCCGCATGAACGAGGGTTTATAACCCTCGTGAATATATAAGAAGGAACCATAAATAGAATAAAGAGAAAAAGAGGTGTTTCAAAAAGAAATTGAAGTGTCACGTGATGATAGGGATTATATTTAATTTCTACCCTTTTTAATTCATTTATTGTTTTGATTGAATATTAATACCATGCGATCAAATTAATGACAAAACGCTGATATTGACATTTAAAGAAATCATATGAGCAATGGTGATCATATAGATCAGAAAGCCAAATAAATAAATAAATAACAAATTAAGCCACTTAAAAAATCATCACCTTTTGATTGCGGGTTACCAAAAATCGCCTCGCTGTACCAGAATTTTTTTGTTCTTCTTCACATTTTATGAATGGTTGATGATCAAAAGCTGGAAAGGGGGGCGGCGTTAGGTAAAAGTTGAAATATATAAAAAAGAAGATAAAGTTGCCTTGCAGTTACAAAACCAAATGTGAAGAGACAGTTTAAGAAAAAAAAAATAATAAAAATTTCCTTTTATTGCCCCTTACCTATTTACAAAAGTTGCCTTAATCTTTCTTTTAGTGACATAAATGACACATATCATCTCATCTATTGATCTAATATTTTAATAGCTTTGATTGGTTCTCGCAGTTCTGTACATTTATTTGGTTCATCATAAAAGAACCATCACACTATACTAACAATAATATATTATTACTATATAAATAATCTTTATATATATATATATATATATATACATATACATATATATATATATATACATATACATATATATATATATATATATAAAATTATAAAAAATATATGAAGATAATTTACTTTACTTTGAATTTTATCATATTAACCTTAATTATATATATAAATATGTCTTTTTGCAAAATGCTTAACGTATGTATAAATCCCCGAAATTATGAAAAACAACTAGTAAGTCTAATATATAGATTTAATAAAAGTTTAAAAACAAGGACTTATAAGATTAAAACTACCCAGAAAGAAGTCATCAAGATCGAATCATTCAAATCTTTAGCTCAGCACTTCGTTAATGACTTTGTCGTTATAAATATACCTGAAGAGGATGTCGAACCCAAACAAATAATTCTCGATCCTGATGATCAGCCTATGTGGGAGAGTGCTAAGACTGTAGCACCAACTCCTAATTATGCCATTATTCAACTCGATGTTGATGACAATTTGTTATTAATAGTACTCACTTAAATATGATTCGAGAAAGTAAATTCGATAGTTATTTGCGGGCCGATCCGCATGACCATATCCGTGAATTTCTCGTAATCTGCGACATGTTCAAACACGGTGAAACTCAAAGCGAAGCCATAAAGCTTTTAATATTTCCCTTTTCCTTGTGCGATAAAGCTAAAACCTGGTTTAATGAACTTAATGAAGAGTCTATAACATCGTGGGAACAAATGAGAAGAGCTTTTATAAACAGATTCTTTCCACCTTCATTATTTAACCGTCTTTTATTTGAAATCATAAATTTCTCTCAAATCGTATGCGAAAGTCTAATCAATGCTTGGTTACGACTCAAGAGCATGCTTTGAAAATGTCACGGGCACAGTATGACCAAAGGAGCTATCATTTAAATATTTTATCATGGTCTAGACGAACCCACTCAAGAAATCCTAGACGGAACTACCAGAGGAATCTTCCTCTACAAATTCCAAATCAAGCTTTTCAACCTATTGAGGACAAAGTCTTTTTCAAACTTGATTGGTCCACTAAATCTAAAAGTGAACATCATCAAAGATCTGTTGCTTTCGCCGATAGAAGTAATAGCGATGTTGATAATTCTCGATTACTAGAAAAATTAGAAGCTCTAACTATAAAAATAGATTCTCAATTTCAGAGCTTAAAAGAGGAGATGCATGAGATGTGTAAGAATTATAATAACCGCGGAGGTGACTACGCTTCTAAGAACGATGACACGCTGTTGTGTGAACGTCATGAAGCAAATTACATCCAATCTGAAGAATATCAAAACCAAGATTCTCATGATTCGTATTCTCACCAAACGTATCATGATCGTAATGACTCTGAAAAATCGCTTACAAAATTAAACAATGATGTAAGAAATAACCTCGAAGATTTCAAAAGATGTATCCATAGCATGAGAACTGTTCATTGGAAACTTTTTGCCAGAGACGATGGTAAAACCACCGGTGTTTTACCTAAGAAAAATTCGAAACCTATCAACCAAGAACTTCAATCTAAAACTGATTTCAAAAAATTAATGACTAAATTCTTAGATGATTAAAAAGTTTCAAATATGTTTGTCAAAAACGATGTTAATGATATGATTATAAAGATGAAACAAAACGAAAAGAATTGCCAAACTAAAATTAAAAACATGGAAAGAAAAATGGATGAGTAGGCGAAGTCTCAAAACATCTCTTCAGAACAAACTAATAGGACTGACCCACCTCCTCCTCAAGCTCACACCGAGCAAGTGAATGCAGTATTCACCGGGAGTGAAAAGTCTGATTATTCTCCCAAAATTTTAAAAGATCCACCACCTCCTATTATCCTTAACAATAAAATCAAAAAAGATAAAACTATTAAGACATCAAAAAAGGGATATCACGTGGTTAAAATAAATGAATATCCATTCCGTAAGAACAGACCAAAGACTCCATACCCTCAACGTTTAAATGTGGATCATTCCCACTTGAACCGTATTGTCAAGGTATCCTGAATCAAGTTGAGTATAACAAAAAGAATAGTAGTAGTAGTAGTAAATAATAAAAAACCTATAAAAATGCTAATATATATATATATATATATATATATATATAACAAAAAAATTTGCAGTTTGATAAGTTTGATGTGCATGGGCCCGTGTGTTTCTCACTCGATTTCTGCATCCAAAAAGAATGTTTTGAACTTTGTGGGTGTGTTTGCTGGAAACCCTCACGAGACTATAACTCGTCCACTCGGGACACCGAGGGGTTTAAAGGCTTGTTGCATACGCTAAATGAAACCGTGGTGCCTACGAAAGTGTGCTTTAGTATTTTACGGTTTTTGTAGTTGTGTTTATTTTGCAGATTAAATAAAACAGGTGGAGCTTGGATTGGTGGTTAGCATTATATACTTGGAGACTTATATAATTAGAGTATTATATTACATGTGGTAGAATACACATTGTTAGGATTTATTGTAAACAGACTTAAGTCTGGTAGTTATAGAGTTAAGTCTGGTAGACATAGTTAAGTCTGCCAGTACTAAGTTAAGTATGGCAGTACTATAGTTAGTACTGGCCTTGTCTAGTTAAGTCTGTTTATGTAACAGAATAGTTATAATAGTTATCTTAGAGATATCTTAGGAGATATCTTAGGAAAGGATATGCATTATCCTTTCACACGTTTGTAAAGCCCATTAGGGTTTTCCTTTGGTGTATCCAGCGAACCATTCGGAACAATTTTGTATGAGATTTGAAATAGAATTTAATAGAAATTAATAGAATTAGCAAAGTTTTACTCATTTGATGTTCTTGATTAGTACTTGTGTTAAGGGGGATTTTTACGCATACGACATTAGTATTCATAGTCTTTGTCTCGCATATATTTGATTTGGATTTATTAAGCTAGCTATTGTCTTACAAAAAGCTAAACATATTCCAAGACTTTGGACACTCACAAAGCGGTATCAGAGCCTCTACGAGGGACGCTGGAGTAAGACAGTAATCACAAAGGAAACATCAACAATCACTTTCAGAATCTCAGTATTTGATGTCTCTACCGCTAATGATGATTTCTCTCAACATCTTTAGTTGATCGTTGTTTTTTTTTTTTTTTTAAGCATTATACCATGAAGATGACATCAGAAAATGGTACCTGCAAACTCAATAAACCAAACAACATCAACAAAACTCAATTCCTACACAACCATATCTCAAATATCAAAAACTCCCAATTCTGAAAAATGAGGAGTAATGGTATAAGGGCTATGGAGATGGCTACGCTTACTAGAATATATCTAATAATGATGTTTGAAGGAATCCAAAATGGAATTCAAAGAAGAGATTCTCAATGGATAAAGATGGTGTTGTTGCATTACTTTAACCAGTGTATTGCTGAGAAACTCTGTTGTTGAAAATGGAATAGGAGGCTAGAACCATCCTTACTTATAGCATTCCCAAGGACACAGTCTGAGAATATTTCATGGACTATGGACGATGCAACGATATTTGGGAAAGCCATGAAGGACTAGGTTTTTGTGGTAATGCAAATGTAAAGAAGATGCAAAAAGCTGTTTTAAACAACAGTTTGAGCTTCTTACTATAGCAAGTTCATGAACGTTAGAAAAAGGATCATGACAAGTTCCAAATAACTACTCTCGTCGTTTGGTAAGCCCATGGTGTTGAAGTATCAATGGAGGATGCAAATCTTAAGTTTCTCTGAGCTTTACACCCAGCTTGGTCAAATTTGGCAATGACATGATGAAAACCAACCACGTTGTTGCACTTTGTCATTGATGAATTTTATAATAACATTAGGGTTTTTGAGCAAGAACTCAACAAGTACTCAAAATCTCTGTAAGTGCTCAAAACGTTGCTTTGGTTTCACACAGCAATGAGCAGCACTAACAAGGTTAAGTTGGTCATACTAGTGCCTACAGTACTTTATAATCCTACTTCTTCAAAACAATATCAAGAAGAGAAGTTCTGTTGGTTTTGCTGATGAAGTATTTATTCACTCTTTGCCAAACAATCTGAAGATTTAGACTTGCTTCTGAAGACCTAGAACAGATGTTGAATACGACATTGATGAGATGGAATAAACTGGCAGATAGCAATGTTTGCTATGCGGACTGAAGACGTTTAACAAAAAGTACGTAGAAGGAGAGTCCTGGATTGAGGGAAACAAACCTTTTTGGTTTTGACAAAAGATGCTTGAATGTTTCACAATTGTCACAACACTGGTCATTTTGCTAGAGAATGCACCATACAAGGGGATAAATGATGGAAAAAAGAGGGTGGGAGGGGGGGGGGGGATAACTCTTTTTTAATTTTATCAAGATCAAGGAGCTGGAAAGAAAGAGCAGAATCAGAATTGTTTGCTGACTATAGATGATGGTGTTGTCAATTGAGGAGAACATATAGTAGAGGAAGAAGAGACAAATCATGCACTCATGGCAATCAGCTCAAATAATAAGGTATCATTATGTTCTAAAACTTGCATTGATTCATATAATAAGCTTAAAATACTGTGTGATGAACAAACGAATCAGTTAGGTGAACAAGAAGCAAAAATACTTGCCTATACTCTAGCTGTTAAGAAATTAGAAGCTCAAGTTGTTACTTTTCAAAAGCAGCAATTATCTCTAAATGAACAGCTTACATTTCAGGCAAATGAAATATATGCAAAGGATGAAAAGCTTAAAAATATAGGAGAATAGGAATGAAAGCTGTAGAAGAAAAGGAACAATTACAGAAAATAGTAGATTCATGGAAAAATTCTTCTAAAAACCTTTGGAAATTAGTTGATTCAAGTATGACTTCAAATAGTAAAATTGGCTTAGGATATGAAATACAATCAAACAATGACGTTTTAAGCTATGAGGAAGAAATGAATCGTACTGTGTTTAAGTGTACAGAAGGAGATTTTCTTAACAAACCTTTATACAGTAGATTTTCAAAGACTGATAATTTCAAAGGAGTTCCACATCCATTAACTGGAGACTATACTCCCAAACCACAAGAGGAAATTGATGATTCTTTGTATGTTTATGGTAAAAAGGGACCTCAAAAGTCTGAAATTAGTGACTCAGACGACACATCCAATGGGCAGTCTTCCTGTCAAACAAATGACAGTAAAGGATCTTTTGGAAATCCCTCTGAGCACTCTTATGAGTCTGAATTAGAAAGTATAAGTGTACCAAATGAGATGTCTACATCTAAGTCTATAATAGCAAATGAAAAATTTGTGTTTGAATCAAAAGAAGTTGAACCTAGTTGTGTAACACACGTAAAAACTCCTAGGCAACCAATGAAAAATCAAGGGACACCTGAACTTAAAGGAAATAATTGGAATGAAATGATGGAAAGAGAACTAGGAGAAGGTTACTCTTTCATCAAGAAAAAGTGTTTTGTTTGTGGAAGACTAAGTCACTTAATCAGAGATTGTGACTTTTATGAAAAGAAAATGGCAAGAGAAGCTAAGCTCGAGAAACAAAGGGTTTTTAATACTGGTAACAGGGTGGCAAAACCAGTTTGGAACAATGCAAACAAGGTTAATCGTGCTAATCACTTTATACCTAGACCAGTACAACTTAATGCTTTAAGGCAAAATATCAATTCTTTTAGGCCTAATGTTAATACTGGTAGGGCAAATGTTAATTCTGCCAAGTCTAATGTTAATTCTGTTAGGCATAATGTTAATTCTGTTAGGACTAATGTTAATACTGGTAGATCTAAACAACCAGTACCTACCAGTAACTCAAACAGTTTTAGTCCTGTAAGACCCCTGGTGAATAAGTTTAATCAAAGAAGTCATTTTTCAAAATCATATTCACCTGTGAGAAGACCCATTGTTAGAAATACGGTAAGAATGACTTATTCTCATGCTGTAAAGGGAAATTAGGGCACTGCTGTTAAGACCTCAGCAGGTTATAATTGGAGGAGAACAAGACCACACTCCAATTATAATAGTGGATCCAATTTTGTTAGAATTGTAAATGTTAAAGGACCACAAGGCAGACCCAAGCCTGAAAAGGCATGGGTCCCTAAGAGAAACCAATTTCTCTTTTTCATGTGTAGGATCATCCACTCAAGAACATGGAGGACAGAGGTATATTTGATAGAGGATGCTCAGGGCACATGACTGGTAACAAGGATCACCTGGATGATTTTGAAGAATGCAAAGGGGGGTCTGTTACCTTTGGAGGTAGCAAAGGCTACATAACTGGAAACTGAAGTTCCACAATTACAAGATCCAACTCACCCTCATGTGGCAGAAGAAAGACCTATGACAGTGGATGACCTACTTCAATTGGTTCCCAAATTGATCACAAAGGTTG
>BQNB010138431.1:0-13636 GCA_026074375.1 Tanacetum coccineum | reverse complement strand
CTATTTTACTACTAACGGTACTAACTAACTAACAGTACTAACACTTTGTACTGTCGGTACTAAGTATAACTGTCGGTACTTACTATTGTACTGTCGGTACTAAGTTAAGAAAACATTAATCCTAACATTATACGACCTTAATTTAAATAGGTTGCATTTATCGTCTTGCGTGACGTTTTATCTGTGATTATTTGGACTATCTGTACTCAAGGTGAGTTCATAGCCCCACTTTTGACAGTTTTACCGATTTACTATTATTCGGGGTGAGAACATGCTTTGTTTTATAAATTGCACGCAAGTGTTTTAAATATATTGATTATGTGTTTGCCTAAGTAGCGATAACCCTCCTGAGCCCATTATCATGAACTGTCAATTGCATAGATGTAGTTGTTAATTGCATTATGTGAGCGCGAATGTTATAAATAGATCTATTGGGATTAACCTCCCCGTTTGGGTGATTAGCTATCACCGGGAACGAATGTTGACCATGTCGGACTTGGATGTTGCGGGTTACAACATCTGTACAGGCAAAATAACTGCTAAAATAGCAAATATAGGTTGAGCTTCAGTGTCATGAGCTTAGTGCAATAGTAATCTGGTTTTGTGATTGTTGGCATATGTTGTAACATCACGGGAAAGTCTTGCGGTCTTGCATAATTTAAATACATAAACCTATGAATTCACCAACATTTTTGTTGACGTTTTAAGCAATGTTTTCAGGAGGTCAATAGGCACGAGGTGCCAAGGATGCATTGGATTACATTTTGGATTGCACACTTAAAGATTTATGTGCATCATATTTTGGGAAATGTATTGTTGTCTTTTGTAATATTAAACAAGGAACAAGTAAAGCTTTATGCTTTTGTATTATGTCTTATAATTAAATCCAATGTATCAATTTAAACGACTTTTTGTGTCGTTCTTATATATATCTTGTGCTGTTGATCTTGAAGTAACACGCCCCGGATCCTTATTCCGCTGCGACCCATTTTGGGGGTGTTACATTGAATGGGTCACTTTTTGTTACGGATCAGTTTAGCTTGCCGTAAGTTTAAATGGGTCAAATTGTCATTTAATCGTCGCCAAGTATGACTCATACTGGATAAAAGATGCAAGATAAGTAATTGCAAATTTTAAGCAATAAAACATGACTAGATAATAGCATAGGCTAATAAACTAGCAAGCGACATTTATTAAAGGACTATTAGACATTTTCATGTCAAAACAGAATATGCATTTAGAACAATCTGTCAAGCTATTTTGCAATAGGTTCTTTTCATAATGTTATTGTACAATTGGCAGGTACAATTCTCATTCTATGAGAAGGATGCAACTACCATGAGTGCATTTTGAATCATCTAAGTTAAAATACTTTGACTATTAGTTTGAATGGGTTTATAATTATTTATCCTTATAACTTGTTTAGTTTATAATTTGAACTGGCCCATATCGGCTATTAGTTTAAATGGGTCAACTAAGGCTGCAACTAACATATTGTTCTGGCATTTACTAAACTGACCCATATCGGCTATTAGTTCGAATATGTCAATTTAGGTTGGGTTTATAAATTGTGTGCTGTTACGAGTTAATGTTTTTTAAAGTGACCCATAGTACAAAATTACACGGGTCAATTTAGTATAATTGTGTGCAGTTACATAATTGAAACGTACTAAAAGTACATTTAATATAGACTTCTAAAGCGGTTTTTTTCTAAACTGACCCATATCAGTTTGCCTATGTAAATGTGCGTGCATTTAAGAACAATTAGTACAGGTGTATATATATATATATATATATATATATATGATAGATCTATCACCTTTTTGGTTTGGCTATTAGTTTGTTAACAGTTTGTTGATGACTCAATGATATTTATGCTGTTATTTCATTTGCAGAGATGACTATGTTGGAAACTTTTCCGGTATAGTAGGAGTTGTCACCCGACTATCTGAAGTTTTTCAACACTTGCTGGAAGTGAAATATACGTGTAACAAATGCACATCACTTTTGGGTTCTTTTCTTCAAAAGTTGTCTACTGCAGAGGTTGTCGGTCGTTCCTGCTCTCATTGCCAATCAGAAGGGCCATTCACAGTCATTAGGGAGAAGGTGACTTTTATTTTTATCCGGGTTCTCTTAAGTTACATTGTAAAGTAAATCAATGTATATATGCTCACACATTCAGCTCTCCGTGTGACAGACTGTATACAGCAGGTATCAGAAGCTTACCCTTCAAAGCCGTCATTACCTAGTTTCCCCTACTACTGCTCCAATATCCATAGAAGTCATACTTCTCGACGAGCTGATTGGTTGTGCTCGCCTTGGCCAAGAAATTGTAATTCCTTCCTTATGCCTATCTTTTTTTTCTACTACTGTCATATCAGTAAAATCACCTTTTCCCTTTGCAAATATACAAGAGATCACAGGTATCTACACAAAAAACTATGATTTCCCGTTGGCTGCAGAACATGAGTTTTCCGCCTACACCAAAGTGTTTGAAGCAAACTATGTTGCAAATAAGCAAGAGCGTCTTTTCCCCTATTTGCTTAACGATTCTGTCAAGGAACAAGTTCTGCATATGTCTAAAGACCCGCAGATTAACACGAAGCAGTTCATCAGATATATGATTTCTTCTAACATTGGAGAAGTAGTTTGTATCTTCGTTGCAGCTGTACTTGGAATACCTGACACTCTTGTCCCTGTAAGCTGCTTCTCATCTCTGTACTTGTATGATATTACATTAATGTTGCCAATATGATATTAATACTGCTCATGGTTAATACTGCTCAACATTAATGCTGCCAATATGATATTAGTGCTGCCTGTTGGTAGTTATTAATGCTGCTTATATATTAGTGCTGCTGGTTCTTTGTTAATACTGCTATTGGGATTAAGGGAAATTATTGCTGCTAATATATATGTTAATACTGTTCGAGTATATTAGTGTTGTTAAAGAAGTTTGTGCTATTGTAGTACCTTCGATTGTTATTTTTAAGGTATGCGTGTTTGTGTAGTACATTGTGTTGTGGTTGTAGGCATGGTGATGGTGATCGTTGATAATGGTGTAGGATTATAACACCCTGTGTTTTCAAGTCATTGACGACATCGATAAATCCACAATGTACCTTTTGTATTGTACGCATTTGTCTTAAATCGTAAATGTTTAAAAATTAGCGTTCAATGTGAACGGGCATCATACAGTTAAGTGTTTACATCAATCAAGAATTAAATAATTATTTTGAGAATTATTATGGCCGTTGTTTATTTTATTTTTATCGGTTACGTAAATTATGTACGTTTCACGATAAAGTACGTTTAGGCATACCCGGAACCACAAAAATATTTCTACGCTTCAAAAAATGCCTAGTATTATTTTTCAATGATCAAAAAGTTTATAAAACTTTACTTCATTTATAAATGGGACGCCCCATTTAACAATCCTTCAATATCATTCCATATTTGTTTATGGAAAGCTTCAATCACCATTACTCGTGTCTTTAATTCTTTGACTTTCCTTATTTGTAGACGTGTTTAATTTCGTCCAATAGGAGATTGCCACGTGGCACTGGCGTGTGTCAGAGATGGTAAGGGAATTCGTTGAAGGCATTCAAAGCCAAGGAAGAGTGGGTTTGGCTCGATTTGGGTCTTCTCGCCTTTTTCGAGATTATTTAATCGTTTTTTAAAAAAGGGGGTTAAAGGTAACAAGCATTAGGTGTTTGTTAGTTTTAGGGACTATCGGTGTAATAGGTCAGGGACTGATGGTGTTAGTCCTTGGGGACTAACGGTGTAATGGGTATAAGGACCTCTGGTGTAAGGGTTTTAACGGTAGTATGGTTAAGTGGTTTGGGCCTTTTGTTTGATCATTGGGCCGGTTTAGTTTGTTAAAGGTTTTTGGGATTTTGTTTTAATATTTAAGCTTAATGGGCTGACTCAGCCCATTAACTTGGGTACGGGTTGCCCCACTAAGATAAATACGCCTTTGGCTTCGTTTTTCCATGCTCTTTTTAATCTCGTGCTTGGTTTTGTTTGGTTTTTGCCTTGTTTTCGTCCTTTTGTGAATATCCGTTACCTGCACAGTACACAACACAAAACAAGCATATTTTTGGCATTTTATGTCCGATTTTGGTTATTTAAGCTCGTTTTATTGAGAAAAAAGTATGTGTATTTAAGCAAATACCAAAGGCCAATCCTTTCAAGGATCTCAAATGGTCCTACATATCCTGGTGCTAACTTACCCTTCTTTCCAAAATGCACTACACCCTTCTAAGGCGTTACCTTTAACAATATACGATCTCCCACCTCAAACTCAAACGGCGTAAGCCTATAATCAATATAGCTCTTTTGACGATCTCTCGCCGCTTTGGGCTTTTCGTTTACCAACACTACATTATCAGTCGTTTCTTGTACTAACTTAAATCCAGTCAAACTACTCTCCCAATCTCTGCCCATAGAACAGGCCACCTACATTTCCTTCCATACTAAGCTTCAAACGGAGCACACCAAATGCTCAAATGATAACTACCACCAAAATCGATAACACATGCCCTCATTATATCCTCCAAAGTCTAAATCATAGGTTTACTTTGTCCATCCGCTTAAGGATGCTAAGTAGTACTCAAATCTAATCGCGTCACTAACACTTTCTGCAGCGTCTGCCAAAACCACAAGGTAAATCATCCATCTAAATATGAGTTGATCGTCACCAGAATTCCATTCCTTGCTATTATCTCATCAATATAAATCCTTGCCAACTTCACATCTTTAAATCTCTTGTATAGCTAGAAAATGAGCTACTTGGTCAGTCTATCGACCATCACCCAAATCACATCATACTCACTACTTTGACCTTGGAATTTTAGTGATAAAATCCATGGTGATTCTATCTTATTGTCACTCAAGTATCTCAGGCTATTGCAGCAAGTCAAAAGTTTTTGACATCACAGCTTTCACCTCCTAAACAAATCCAACAATTGCTAACATATGTAACTATGTCCTTTTCTACTCGTGGCTACCAATACATGTCTCCAAGGTTATAGTACGTCTTATCCGCTCTCGGATGTACCAACTACCTTGATGCATGATCCTCATCCATTACTACCGAGCAAACGAGCAACCTCTATATAGCAATACTAGGTATCCGCAAATACTAGATAGAAGGGAAACTTACTATCTATACAACTCAACTTAACATATCCACCAATTAGGGTAAGAGAATAATTCTCTACCCATACCACCATCCTTATCATGAATACACATATCAAAGAAAAACATATTACACTACTACCTTACAACCAAACACAAATAAATGCAATCATGGTCAAAAGTCTACATGTGTGATGCCTTTATAATTATGTTGGCCATAATAATTATAAGTGCCTCCTTTCACACGTGTACTTACTTCCAAGATTACTCATTTCAATCAGAATTCACATATAAGCACATATGCTACATTGCACATCTTAAACGACATAAAGGAACAAAAATCTCACAACAATTCCCAAAATACAAAATATCCGAAAGAAAGAATCAATAACAACATGACGGGGTAAAAGATGGGATAAACTTATGATGGGCCTCGCTTGGGTTTGACTTTGCCTCCGCAAGAATCACCCAACTCCGCGGGTCCAGCCCTACCACACGCATCCGACAGACGATCAACTATCCTATCTCCTTCAGTTCCACAAGAGGCTCCTCATCTTCTTGGAAAATTTCAAGGTTATGAAACGTCTGAAGAAGAGCCGGTGGAACAACCTAGAAGACATGACTTATATGGATTTGTAAATCACCCACAACTTCAACAAGGAAATTCCATGAATGAGTTTGCACCGCATCGACTACCTCAGCTAGAGGGTAACATGAATGGGTGGTTGATGGATGATGAGGAAGAATTAGAGAGGAATGAGGTAGACTCAGACCTCGAGTCTACAGCTAGTAGCAAACCTAAGCATGTGGAGGTGGAAGACACTTGCGAGAGTAGGAGTAGACCCAACCCAAATTCAGCTGAAGATGTTTCTGATTATATGTTTCCCGATTATCCGTTTAAATTCTAAGTTATGATATGCTTAAGTTGTTTGTTTTCCAGACGTTTAGAGCCATGTTTAGTGATGTTATTTTTTAGTTTTGGATATTATTCGAGTATTTTAATAATAAGGCTTAAGTAATTGTTGGAGTATCTTTTGTGAATGGTGATTTGATTGTTTAGAATTAGGTGTTGTTTCATGAAGTGTCGTCATAGGAGGGAGTACAACTGTAAAAGGGGGCATCTATAATTATAGTAGCCAACATAATTATACATGTGCCACAACACAACTGGACTTGCAAGTATGATTACATGGATTATTGTTGATGCGTTGTATGTATGTATATGGTTATTAAAGAGTATGGTTGGATCATGATTCCTATTATATCGTTTAATGTATATAAATTTTATATCATATAGAAAATGGCCCCACGTTGAAGCGGTAACAACAACAACAACAAGGAAAACCCTGACATTGCTGCTATCATTGCGCAACAATTGCAAACCATTCTTCCTCAGATTGTTACCCAAGTAACTAACAATATGAACAATGCTAATGATGGAAATGGTGGAAATGGTAGGAACAATGGCTATACCTACAAAGGGTTCATGGCATGCAATCCCAAAGAGTATGATGGAAAGGGAGGTGCGATAGCACTTACCCGATGGATTGAAAAGATGGAAAATCTAATTGATAATAATGGGTGTGCTGAGAATCAAAAGGTAAAGTATGCTACTAGCTTATTTGTAAATAAGGCTTTGACTTGGTGGAATACTCAAGTTCAAGTAAGAGGTCGTGAAGCTGCAATAGGTATGTCATGGTTTAATTTTAAGGCATTGCTTGTAGAGGAGTTCTGTCCTAGTAATGAAATGGAGAAGTTAGAATCTGAGTTTTGGAATCATAAGATGGTGGGAGCCAATCATGCCGGCTATACAGATCGGTTTCATGAATTAGCTAAGTTGGTTCTGCATCTAGTTACTCCTGAGTCATCACGCATCAAGAGGTACATAGCTGGGTTAGCTTTTGAGATTTGGGGAATGCTCCGAGCGACCCAAACAACCATAATCCAAAGTTCAATTCTTAGAGCTGGGATACTTACTGACAAAGCAGTCAGCTGTGGTACCTTGACAAAGGGCAATGATAATAGAAAGGTAGTAAAGGAGTCTAGTAAGTCAAGAGGATCATGGAAAGACAATAAGAAGGCAAAGGTGGGGACAGGGTTTATGGTGACGGCCCCTCCTAGTAATGAATTCGTGAGCTCCAATCCTAAGTGTGGCAAGTGTTTTTCTTATCACCCAGCAAATAGATCCTACAAGTTGTGCTTCAACTGTCAGAAACTGGGTCATTTTATTAAGGACTGTCGGGCACCAATTAGACAAGCGACTCCAGTGAGTGTTGTTAGAATGAGTAATAATCTAAGGGTATGCTATGAGTGTGGAAGCCCTAATCACTTTCGCAATAATTTTCCTAAGAAGTACCAAGGTTCTGGTCAACCAAGTAATCAGTTGGCTTTGGAGGGCAACCGTAACACCCAAAGCAGTGGAAACCAGGTTAGAGGAAGGGCTTTCAACGTGAATGTGAATGCAATGGAGGCGGTTCAAGATCCTAACATTATGACGGGTATGTTCTCTCTGAACGATCACTTTGTTATAGTACTTTTTGATTCTAGAGCTGATTTTAGTTTCATATCTACTAAATTTGCGCCCTTGCTTAATGTGAAACCTAGTATTATGAATCCTGGTTATGTGATAGAGGTAGTTGATGGTAAAAAGGTAGAAGTAGATAGAATTATCCGTGACTACAAACTAGAACTAGGAAGTTCCCTGTTTAGCATAAACTTAATACCTTTATGTCATGGAAGTTTTGATATGATTGTGGGAATGGATTGGCTGTCCCAACATAAGGCTGTTATAGTGTGTCATGAGAAGGTGGTAGAAATACCCGTGGAGGATGGTAGGACACTTAGAGTTCATGGAGAACGAACTGTAGGAATCGCCAAAGCAATGAAGAGCGTGAAGGAGGACAAACCGAAGTTGGGCGATATATCAGTAGTGCGTGATTTTGAAGATGTGTTTCCAGAAGACTTTTCGGGATTACCACCGCAACGACAGGTTGAGTTTCGCATAGATTTAGTTCTTGGAGCGACGCCGATTACGAAATCTCCATATCGCCTAGCACCTTCGGAGATGCAAGAATTGTCTGGGCAGCTTCAAGAGTTGCAAGACAAGGGGTTCATTCGACCAAGTTATTCGACGTGGGGAGCGTCAGTGTTATTCATCAAAAAGAAGGATGGCTCGCTTCATATGTGTATTGATTATAGGAAACTAAACAAGTTGACGGTTAAAAATCGCTATCCTCTTCTGAGGATTGATGATTTATTTGACCAACTACAAGGATCGCGTTATTTCTCCAAGATAGACCTTCGGTTAGGTTATCACCAACTACGCGTGCATGAAGACGACATTCTAAAGAATGTGTTCTGAACGAGATACAGACATTTTGAGTTCACGGTTATGCCTTTTGGGCTAACCAATGCACCTGCAGTTTTTATGGATTTGATGAATCGGGTTTGCAAATCATATTTATATAAGTTTGTTATCGTGTTCATTGATGACATCTTGATATACTCGAAGACGAAAGAGGACCATGAGGTTCATCTAGGATTGGTGTTGGAGTTGCTAAGGAAGGAGAAGTTGTATGCGAAATTCTCCAAGTGTTAATTCTGGTTGCAAGAGGTGCACTTTCTTGGTCACGTTGTTAACCAGAATGGTATACATGTGGACTCAAGCAAAATAGAAGCAGTAAAGAATTGGAAGACCCCTACGTCACCTTCTGAGATATAATCATTTTTGGGATTAGCCGGTTACTACCGACGGTTTATTACAAATTTCTCAAAGATTGCTAAACCTCTTACCTTGTTAACTCAAAAGAATTAGAAGTACGTGTGGGGCATGAAACAGGAAGAGGCTTTTCAGACCCTGAAGAACAACTTGTGTGATGCACCAATATTGACTCTACCTGATGGAGTCGAAGATTTTGTAGTCAATTGTGATGCATCAAACCAAGGATTAGGTTGTGTACTCATGCAAAGGGGTAAAGTGATTGCCTATGCATCGAGGCAGCTGAAAATCCATGAGAAGAACTACACGACGCATGACTTGGAGTTGGGAGCGGATGTGTTTGCTCTTAAAACTTGGAGGCATTATCTGTATGGTACGAAGAGTGTTATCTATACGGATCACAAAATTCTTCAACACATATTTGATCAGAAAGAGCTGAATATGCGTCAGAGGAGGTGGATCAAATTGTTTAGTGACTACGAGTGCAAGATTCGCCGTCATGCTGGTAAGGCGAACGTTGTGGCTGATACGTTGAGTAGGAAGGAGCGACTGAAACCAAGACGTGTAAGGGCAATGGCTATGACTATTCAGACTAGAATGAGAAAGAAGATACAGGCAGCCCAGAGTGAGGCGTTAAAGCAAGAGAATATACTTGCAGAAAGCCTGCATGGTTTAGATCAACAGATGGAAAAGAAAAAGGGCGAGAGTTTATATTTCATGGATCGTATATGGGTTTCAGTAGT
Source organism: Tanacetum coccineum (assembly GCA_026074375.1). Taxonomy (NCBI): domain Eukaryota; kingdom Viridiplantae; phylum Streptophyta; class Magnoliopsida; order Asterales; family Asteraceae; genus Tanacetum; species Tanacetum coccineum. The sequence continues at coordinate 4,036 of BQNB010138431.1, read as the reverse complement.
TGGAGGAGTGAGAACGTTGATCATGGATGAAGCCCACAAGTCTAAGTACTTTGTGCATCCGGGAGCGGATAAGATGTACCATAATCTTTGAGATATGTATTGGTGGCCGAGAATGAAGAGAGATATTCCTACATATGTTAGTAAGTGTTTGACGTGTTCTAAAGTAAAGGCAGAGCACCAAAGGCCTCTAGACTTATTGCAACAACCTGAAATACCAGAATGGAAGTGGGATAAGTATGGTTTTTAGGTCTAAACTTTTTAGTGTTCGTTCAGATCCGAAACTGAGTAGTTAAAAGTTTAATTTTATTTGGGGCACTTAAGAGAGGATATAAATTAGTGGAAAAATCATGGAGATAGTAAACTTATGATATTGAATGCATGATTTTTGGTAAAATTTATAAAGGTCAGTAGGTATGGTTTAGAAAATGGTAAAGTGACATAAAAATTCTATATTTTCGGGTAAATTGTTGAACACTGAAAAAGTGTGTAAACAAATTGGTAAATGTTGGGCATGGTGTCGGGGTGACCCATGAGGGTAAATAAACACCTTATACATCCATCATATGATTGTTACATATGCTTAAGCTTTTGGCTTAGTAGCGTGTAACACGTGATATTTTGTTGTTTAGCTTTGTGCGAGGATTTTGGGAATTGCTTTAGCATCAAGTGAGTTTCATAGCCCTTTTTTCTTATGTTTTCTTAGGGTGAAAATAATGCTATAAGTTTAAATGTTTTAGTTGCTGTGATTATGTGTTTATATGTTATGTGGTACGCTCCATGGCTTTGTGATCAATTGGAGTCATTTATGTGATACACTCCATGGCTTTGTGATCAATTGGAGTTGTTTTGAGGTATGTGAGTTCGGTTGGAGAATGGTGTTTACTACTCAATCAAATCCAACTGAAGGGTTGAAATAATACCTACTGACTTTGTGTTCTGATCGGAGGGTAGTGGGCTACCCATGATCCCATTGTGAGTGTAGAATGATAGACCTAGTGGACTGCAGGACACTGTGGTGGATTGGTTTGTACGTAGACTGCGGGACACGTATGTTGTTATGGATTGTTTTAGTAATCGCAGCAATTGTTTGAAAGATTTTGTTATGTGTCTTAAACCTATGACTCTCACCATCCATTGTGTTGACATTTTAAAGCATCATTTTTAGGTGAGCATCATAAGGATGTTAAGACTATAGAAGTGGCTAGAGAGACCATAGGCTGCATGCGGAGTTCAATCTCCTAGTTTTATGTTTTGCATTGATTGAATGATTTGGATTAATTTGTTTAGGTTGTTTTGGATGTTGCACGTCTTGATATTGGCGAGAATCCCCTTTTTATCAATGCAAGACGCCATGCGGTTTCTTTTGTTTTTTGGTATTGTCATGGCACATTGTGTCTTTTATATTTAGTTATGCATTTAGTGATCCTCAATTGTTGACACCATTGTGTTATGATGATATCCATGATGTTACGCCTCGTGTTTCCGCCTTGGCGGGGTGTGACAGGTGACCCATGAGGGTAAATAGACACCTTAGACATCCATCATATTATTGTTACATGTGGTTAAGCTTTTGGCTTAGTAGTGTGTAACACGTGTTATTTTGTTGTTTAGCTTTATGCGAAGATTGTATGACCTTGATTACATTGATCGATGTTGGGTGTTATGTGGTAGTGTAAGATGTGTTATGATGGGATGTATTTTGGATAGTTGAGTGGATAGTAAGATTTCCTTTCTATCTATTGTTTGCGGATATCGTGGATACCGGTTGGTATTATCGTTGCGATTCATAAGTTGGTTTGATAGCTCGTGTCCGTCGAGATACCTAACTCTCGTGTTAGTATTCCTTGTTGGTATTATGATAGAACTGGTGTTCTATGTCCTTCGTTCAACGTTTCGATTTGCTTCTTTTGTCAAGAGTAAGGGTGCTCTTTGATTTCTGTTCTTTGATCGTTATTATGGGTGAGTCTCTACGATTTAGTTGGTTCGTGATGTTTCTTCTTGAGTTCCGTTGGTACGTGTTCGTTTTCAAATGATATTTTGGTGTTGAAGTTCTTAAGGTGTTTAAAGTCCCTTTTCGAGATAATAGTGTCTTTTGTTTTGAGTCACGCGTTTCGGTTAGTAACACACTATGGAAAACCTTTTTGAAATAATAATAATGTTGAAGTGATTTTTGTATTTAATGAGATAATTGTTAAGTGTCGAAAACTTTGTTTTAAATTGAATTATACAAATAATATGCAACACGTTTTTTTATAGCCATCCCTTGATTTTTTTATGAAGACTATATTTAAAATAAGTTTATGAAAATTTCATTTAAAATTATTTTTTTTAAATGATTTACATTATTAACTAATATGATTCTACTGTTTTAAAAATGACTGATATAAAGATTATGGAAGATAATTCTCGCGGGTGAAAAATCGATTTTTGTACAAGGTTCGTATTCTTTTATTTATAGGTCGTGATACGTGGTGTTATTCAATAGGTGTCTCTTGCGTCGATGGTACGTTTGTTGTGTCGATGGTTTGTTTTTCTTATCAATACATACATTCGGTTTGATTTTCTTTTGAGTTTTTGTGATTTTTGAATTCTTACCAAAATTGGTACATGTAAAGTCTTGGTATTTGTTCATAGTTGGTTCGATATTCGTGCATTACCCTATTCGATTTATCGTGGTCCTTCGAATTCGTTTGATGTCCGTATTATGTGATCTTAGAGTTGATGTTAGTTCACATCTTCTGAGTTGTGCCTATGTGATTGAGGTAGTGAAACGGATGAGTTAAGTTGTTAGAGTTAGAAGGTTCTCGTTTCACTATAGATCTAGTACCGTTGGTTATGAGAGGGTTGATATAGTCGTATGAGAGAATTGGTTGTGAAGTATAAGGCTGAGAAAGTATGCCATGAGGAGATGGTTAAAATGCCTTTGGTGGATTTGAAGGTGCTTGAGGTTCGTGGGGAAACGAACTAATGTGAATGCGAGGTCTCGTAGGAGTACCAAAGTAGATGAGTCGAAATTATGTGATATACCTGTAGTATGTGAGTTCCCCAAAGTGTTTTCTAAGGATTTAATAGGTTTACCCCTCGGCGTGAAGTAGAATTTCGTAAGAGTTAGTGACCAGTGGGGATGCCGACACCGATTATGCGAAGGCCCATGTCTTTAGCGCCTACAAGTATGAAAGAGTTGTTGGAATAATCAAGAGCTGTAAGGTAAAGATTTATAATCGACTAGTAATTCGCTATGAGGAAGCCCATGTATTTTTGTCAATACGTAGGAGAATAGTCATTAGGATGTGTCATAATTAATCCGCGAGGTTGATAAAGATATATCTTTTATTCGGCTTTCACCAAAAGAGGGATGCCGCGAAGAAGAGAAGTCCAAAGGACACATTTAGGATCGTTTATTGATGCTATGAGTTTACGGCTATGCCTTTTTGGATTGACCAATGCACCAGCGATTTTCATGAACATAATGGATCGGGTGTACTAGTCGTATTTAGGAAAGTTGTCATCGTGTTTAACGACGACATTTAGGTCTACACGAAGTCTAAGGAGGGGCACGGGTCGCATTTAAAGATGAATTTAGAGCTGCTGAAGAAAGAGAAGTGTCATGTGAAGCCCAACAAGGTCGAAGCGAGTGAATAGGAAGCTTTTCGGAAGTTGTAGGAACGATACGGGTAATGAGCCAATCTTGGCATTACCGGAAGGATCAGATAATTTCATAGTGATGCATGAAGCAGGGGTTAGGATGCTTGCTTAGATGAAGATAGAAGGTGATTGCTTATACGACGCGATAACTGGAGATTCATGTGAAGAACAACACGAATCACGTTATGGACTTAAGCGTAATGGTTTTGCTCTAAAATGATAAAGGCATTATGTGTACGACATGAAGAGTGTGATCTATACAGATCATAAAAGTCTTTGACACATTTTCAATCAGAAGGATCGAACCTGAGACAGAGACAATGGATGGAGTTATTTAGGGGTTGTTATTGCGAGACCAAGTACCATCTGGGAAAGGGCGAACATAGTTGTT
>BQNB010138430.1:0-17708 GCA_026074375.1 Tanacetum coccineum | reverse complement strand
TACGACATTTCAACGCCAAGTCTTCACAAGAAAACGCGTATTCACAATTCCCAATACGGCGTATCCACCTTCTGCCATACGCCGTATCCATGAAGATAACTATTAAGAGATACAAAGATATTATTATTTTGGGAATGTATATCATATTGATCTTAAACTATGCGCGCACTCCAAGGGATACACCCCAATACACCATATTGGCCTAGTCCAATACGACGTATCCAAGCTTTTTCAGAGGTTATAAATAAAAGACTCAAAAACGAGTTTTTAGTGTGCAAAATCATATTCTTCACACCATACTCATAAAAGACGATTTTTGAAGAAAATAAGAGCAACAAAGGTCAAGCATCGATTACGATTCCATAGAAGACATCGTGTAATTCTGATACTCTTGTAATCATTTAATTTTTGGTATCGTTCGGTAAAACATTTAGTTTTCCTTGGTTATTTGATCACACTTGTATAATTACAATGGTTATGGGTATTAGCCATCTTAATGAAGATTTAATGTTTGGTTTGTTTTAAAATCAATTTACTAATTTATCGTTGAGAGTTTAATTATGTTTATCACATGATACTTGTCTACGTGTTTGAATATGTGACCTATCATTCAACTGGGTCTAGTTACGCCTAACAAGTGAGCTAGATACTGGGATAGCTCTCCATATCGTGTTTTATATTACTGGACCAATAGGATCACAAGTAACGTTCTATCTTTGTCTTTAAATTAAGAGCTTAGTTGGACCGGCAGGTGACCCATAATGTTTCAACAAGTATGTTCTTGATTAATTGATAAAGATTTGAATAGTGGACTACCAATATATATAAATACCGTCAAACAGTAACTGGGTAAAGTCCTAATGGGCTAGGGTTTGACAAGATCACCGTTGCTTTAATCCCTAGATAGATTATAATTAAACTAAAAGGATGCTTTATGCGGATGCGTTAATTGTGACAGGATTCAACGTATCTAGGTCTTAGGATGATGTCCCGCCTAAGTCTTAAGAATGATATGCCACTTCGAGATAAGAAATCATTGCACTAAATAAACAAACCAACATTTAGTCGGATTTAATATGGCTAATATAGTTTTCTATTATTTGGCTTGTACCGCTCTTTTATCTTCTGATTGTTTTCTTGCATGTTTATTGTATTTAGAATTAATTTTTGTCACCATAAAACCTGTAGTCTCTCAGGCTGAAAACCCCCTATCTATCGTTAGAAGCGTATATAGCATAGGTTTAACGAGTAATTAGAATTAACTTAATTAGAGTAATTAAAATACTGATAGATTATAAGGTCAACAACCTCGCTCTTATTGTTCGACACCATACTTACCATGAAACTCCACCTGATCGGGTACATTGCCCGTTAAAGTGTTGTTTTAGGATAAGTCGACTAAATATAAACGTAAAACTTGGTAATAAATATTTTGACCCTACACGACAGCACATCAAGTTTTTGGCGCCGCTGCCGAGGAGTGAAAAAATTTAACCTTTTATTTTATTAGTATTTCTAACCATTAGTCTAGAATTAATCTAATTAGTGTAATTTAATTCTATTTGTAATTAATTTAATTGTGTGTTTAAATTCATGCATTATTTAATTGATTTCTAAGTATCCTATTCTGACAGATCAACAGATACGCCGTATCCACCAGTTGGATACGACATATCGACCTTTCCACTCAAAACAGCGTATTGATCTACAATCTAAACAACGTATCTGTTCTTCCAAACAAAATGGCGTATTCTGTATAATCAATACGGTGTATTTACCTTCAGCAGACAATAAGGCGTATTCAAATTAATTAAATACGGCGTATTGATCATCTGATACAGTAATAGAACTAAAATTGATTTCCGTGTTTAAATTTCTATATTCTTTCCAAAGAGCCTATCCTACTAATTTATTATCCTTTGTTTCAGGTGATGCATGACAAGGAGTTCCCCTAAGGAACTAATTACACATTTTGAAAACCCAGAAAGTACATTTCGCTCAAAAAGGAGGCTCTACGAGACACCTGGTCTTGTGGAATCAAGTTCACCAGAGCTCAATTTATTTTCTGAAATCAAAGAACATTTGGAAGAAGAAACTACAAAAATTATGATGGAAATAATGGATCAATACATGAGCAAGACCCGTAGAAACTATGGGTCAGGAGTTGTTAGGCCCAAGATTAATGATAAAACTCACTTTGAATTAAAAGGGCAATATATCAAGGAACTTCACGAAAATACTTTCAGTGGTTCAGAACATGAAGACGTAAATGAACACATCGAAAAAGTCCTTGAGATCGTTGACTTATTTCATATTCCAGAGGTTACTCAAGATCAAGTAATGCTTCAAGTTTTTCCCATGTCCTTAACTGGAGCTGCAAGTCGATGGCTCAGGAAAGAACCATCAGGTTCAATCATAAACTGGGAAACCCTAAAAATAAAGTTTTTGAACAAGTACTGCCCACCTGCTCACACGGCAAAGAAAATGGAGGAGATAAACAATTTGCAGCAAGAACCGGATGCAAGTCTCTTCCGAGCTTGGGAAAGATTTAAGGAACTTTTGATGAAATGTCCTTAGCGTTATTTAACTGATATGCAAGAAGTTATCTTATTCAATAATGGGCTCGATGTTCCTACCAGACAAATCCTTGACTCTAAAAGTGCCATTCCCACTAAAACTACTGCGGATGCAAAAATAACCATCTAAGAAATGGCTGAATACCCCTAGAAATGGCATAGCGGAACATCCTTAAAAGCCAGAAGTACTGAAACTTCTGACGGGTAATTTTTGATGTAGACTAATCAATAAAAAGACCTCCCACCGAGGATGATGAATGCTATGGGATCGATTTCTTAGATACAACTATACATTCGAAAACACATGAGTTATTAGAAGATGACCAATTGGACTCATTTCTGGTCAGTAACCTGGAAGAGAGCATCGATCTATCCGATTTAGAAAGCTGTGATAATACTGAACCTATATGGCGTATTAAAGAAGTGAATACGTCATTTTTACAGGAAACTAAAAACAAGCACCTCTATTCCGCCAGCGCCAACGAAATTAACAAAAAAAGACCAGTACTGAAATACCTTCCCTCCCACTTGAAATACGCATACCTGAAAGGAGATGAATCTTGTCTAGTAATTATCTCAGCCCAAGCTCTATAACTGGAAAAAGAGAGAATTTACTTTTGAGTTTAGAAAAATGCCAAGGTGCAATGTTTGGAAAGTTGTCAACATAAAGGGAATAAGTCCGTCATTTTGCACACACAAAATCTTAATGGAGGAAAGTTTTATACCTGTCATCCAACCTCAACGACGTTTAAATCTGAAAGTCCAAGACGTGGTTAAAAACGAAATCATTAAGTTACTTGATTCAGGATTAATTTACCCGATCTTGGATATCATGGATAAGCCTATCTGTGTCCTATAGGAGGCAAAATGACCGTGGTCTTAAACAACAACAACAAATTAATACCGTCTCGTACATTTACAAGATGGCACGTGTGCATTGACTATCGTAAACTGAACAATGCAACACAAAAAGATCAGTTTCCTCTCCCTTTTATTGATCAAATGTTAGAACGTTTATCTGGAAATGAGTATTATTGTTTTCTTGATGGTTTTTTAGGATTCTTTCAAATTCCTATGGCACTAGAAGATCAAGAGAAGATAACTTTTACTTGTCCTTATGGAACTTTTGCGTACAGAAGGATGTCGTTTAGATTATGCAACGCTCCAGCGACCTTTAAAAAGATGCATGACGACAATATTCCATGACATGGTAGAAGATTTTATGGAAGTTTTCATGGACAATTTCTCGGTATTCGGTAATTCTTTTGACCAATCTAAATAATTTAGATAAAATGCTCGGTAGATGTGAAGAAACCAACCTTGTGCTAAATTGGGAAAAATACCATTTTATGGTAAATGAAGGTATTGTTTTGGGACACAAAATATCTGGGAAGGGAATCGAGGTTGATAAAGCTAAAATCGTAGTGATTGCCAAATTGCCTTACCTTTCAAATGTAAAAGGTGTTAGAAGTTTTCTAGGGCACGCTGGGTTTTATCACAGGTTCATAAAAGACTTTTCTATGATTTCTAAACCAATGACTCAACTTTTAATGAAGGACGCGGAATTTGATTTTTCTGAAGATTGTAATAAAGCATTTAATAAATTAAAAGAAAAATTAACCACCGCGCCTATTATAATATCTCCTGATTGGAACGAACCTTTTAAATTAATGTGTGACGCTAGTTATTTTGCAGTAGGGTCAGTCTTAGGACAAAGAATAGACGGGAAATTCAAACCCATATATTATGCTAGCAAGACCTTGAATGATGCCCAAGCACATTATACCACTACTGAAAAAGAACTTCTTGTAGCTGTTTTCTCTTTTGATAAATTTCGCCCCTATTTTATTTTATCAAAAATAATTGTCTACACTGATCATTCTGCTTTGAAGTATTTGTTCAGCAAACATGATGCCAAACCAAGGCTTATCAGATGGGTTCTAATTCTTCAAGGATTCAATATCGAAATCAAAGATAAAAAAGGGGCAGAAAACTTGGTTGTTGATCACCTGTCGAGACTCGAGAATCCAAATATGGGAGAATTAGCCGAAGATGAAATCACTGATAAATTTCCCAATGAACATTTGATGATATTAAAGGCCAAACTTAAAGATCCATGGTATGCGGATTATGTAAACTACATTGTCGAAAAAGTTGTAGCTCTAAAATGGACGCCGAAAAGGAGAAAACGGTTCTTTTCTCAAGTAAGGAACTACTTTTGGGATGAACCATAAGCATTTAGATTATGTCCAGACAATGTAATAAGAAGATGCGTGGCTGGAAACAAAATCCTTGAAATCTTGACACACTGCCATTCTGGTCCCACTAGGGGACATCACAGTGCTTCGGTTACAGGAAGAAAGGTTTACGAAGCAGGATTCTATTGGCCCAGTATCTTTAAAGATGCTAAAGATTATGTAATGAAGTGCGATGAATGTCAAAAATCAGGAAACATATCATCACGAAACAAGATGCCTTAAAATAATATTCAGGTATGTGAAGTATTAGACGTTTAGGGACTAGATTTTATGGGACCCTTTCCTGACTCCATGGGTAACAAATACATTTTAGTAGCAGTGGATTACATGTCTAAATGGGTTGAAGCTCAAGCACTCCCCACAAATGATGCTCGTGTAGTGGTTAAATTTCTAAAAGGGTTGTTTGCCAGATTTAGAGTTCCTAAAGCCTTAATCAGTGATAGGGGAACATATTTTTGTAACTCTCAGCTAGAAAAAGCATTGCTAAAATATGGGGTAACTTGTCAAATATCAATGATATATTACCTCAAACCAATAGACAAACCAAGGTCACCATCGAGCTTATTAAGCATTATCTTAGAAAGGTCGGTCGGATATAACCTAAAAGATTGGTCTGAAAAACTCAACGATGCATTTTGGGCATTTAGAACCGCTTACAAAACTCCAATAGGATGCACCCCCTTTAGAATGGTTTATGGTAAAGCTTGTCATCTTTTGGTAGAAATTAAACATAAAGCATATTGGGCATTGAAACAGTGTAATATGGATCTTACGGCTGCTGCAAAGAATCATTTCATGGAGTTGAACAAATTAATGGAATTACGAGATAGAGCTTACGAGAATACTCAAATCTACAAGGAAAGAACCAAGAGATGGCATGATTCTAGACTATGAGGAGATAAAAACTTTATAAATGGAGAAAAGGTCTTATTATTCAACTCTCGCTTGAAGTTACATCCGGGGAAACTAAAATCAAAATGGTCCAAACCTTTTGTTGTAAAAACCATGTACCCATATGGAGCAGTAGAAATCACCGATAAAAATAGTTTGAGCTTTAAGGTCAACGACCAAAGGTTAAAAAAATACTACGATAGAAGTTTCAATACGGAAGATAACGCGATCATTGAGCTCAATGAAGAATAGATAGCGGACAAGCAAAGGAAAAAGTCAAACTTAACGACTAACTGAAACAAAAGTGCTTCCCGAGAGACAACCCGGTCATTTTTAAAATTTTTGAATTATTTTTAAATTATTTGCACGAGTCTGTCTTCCCAGACACTCCATACGGCGTATCGAACCCCTCTGGATACGGAGTATGGATGTGTCTGGACGTTATTAATCTGTAATTTAATTTTCATTACTTTAAAATTTTAATTGTTTTTACGGGAACAATACGGCGTATCCTATGGTTTGGGATACGACGTATTGATCCCTGTACAGTTGTGTGTTTAATTATTTTCCTGCATTGTAACCATTGTATAACTGAGATAGGAATTGCACTTTTGTCTTCAAAACTTTTATGCAGGACCTTGCTATAAAGAAATCGGCGATATGGTATATTTTGAAAAAGACGTGTGTTGAACTCGTATGAAGCATTCTGAAGCCTCAATCAAGAACTCAAATTGGAGAATCATCCCGAGCAACTTATCTGGGGATTTCCTCATTCTAATTCTATTTCCCATTTTATTTAATTGTTTTATCTATACAATGAGAACGTTGTATAATCTAAGTGGAGGGATGGAGAATTAGAACGCCTACTTGTCCTTTCTTTTACAAATAATATGCTATATGCTTAAATTATGCCAAATTAATTTTTTTTTCTAGCATAACTTTTGTAAAAATTACTAGTTACATGACCTCGCGCACTATAACCCTTAATGCCAAATTGTGAGAATTAAGCCTATTTCGTTTCCAAATGTTTACTAAAAATTCCACAAAATTATGAGTGTGCCGGTGATGTAGTGGACTTTAGAACTTGGCCTGGTATATCACTCGAGACCACAATGATGAGTACTATAGATTTAGATGGAGAAACATTTTTAACTGGTAAATTTCTAGGAATACACCAAAAAGCCTAAATGTTGTAAAATTAACTAACTACACTGGTTAGTTAAATCCCGTGTAACCCTTTGCTTACTCTCACTATAAGAGTAAGATCCCCTAGAAAAACCTGTTGAGCCATTCCTGTCTTTTTCACACCATATGTCTATTTCGTTACACCTTTACACCTTAGCCTACCCTGTAGATTAAGCCTACTTAATCAAAGTTGCTAGTTGCTTTTGTGTAAAGTTTTGTATTTCCTGTGTCAAAGTGAAATTTTCTATCTCCGGTTAGGTCGGGAAATTGCACAATGCAATGGGAAAATGTGTAGCTCGTGTATTTTGCTACTTTCGCGATTATGTATCAGTATCATGTCCGAAGATGAAGTGCGTTGAGGATTTTGTCAAGAGATTGTGGTCTACTTATACATAGCAGGTATGAGTTTGGAGTCATGTGAATAGTACAAGACATAAGACATAAGTTTGGGTTATTCTACTTCTACATCAAGTTTGTTATACTGAGTTTTCTCCATTAGTAATCATTACAAAAGGCCTACATAATTTGAAGATTTAAGAGATGGTTACCATATGGGTTTCAGGGGAAGCTTATTGTTAAAATGTTTAACCATTTACATGCACCACTTGAGGTGAAGGTTTTTACAGCTGCTAAATCATTATTACTACTACTAGTTTAAGTTTTTACTTCTTGAATTCATTATTCTTATTATGCGTCATGGAGGGTAATTTAAGACATTAGAAGGATTAGATTAGAAGTGTGATATATGGTTTGTAGTGGTCAAGATCAAAGTTTCTTCTATTAGCAAGTCCCTTATTGGATTATGACAAAAAGGGAAAGAAGATGGTACGAAGATGATCTGCAACTTATAAATCCTTGGTGGTATAGCATGGAAAACATAACTTAAGGGGAAGATCTTAAGTTAAAGGGAAGCAGTTTACAAAGGAAAATTGTTTCATTCAGGGAGATCCATGATCTCAACTTCAGGGGAAGTTCTTGCAGGAACATTGTTTGTTTTGTCATCATCAAATAGGGGAAGATTGTTAGGAATTATAGATTTGATGAGACAAAAGAACAAAAGAATGAAACAAAAGGATCAAAATCGTCATTAAAGAATTCTACACTTTAAAGAATTCTACAAGATGTAGGAGAACATGAAGATTTCAGAAGATTTGATCAAAGACAAAGATATGTGCTTAAATATTAAGAAGATCTTAGTTTCCTAATACTTTTATGATTCCTTTGTAAACCTAGATATCTCTATTATATAAAGAGATATTAGGTCGTAAGTTTTAAGGTGTGGAAAAGTGTAAACGTGTATGTGCACAGGTTTAGAGATGTAGATGTCTAGTAGTTGTGTGGTGTAGCCTCAAGGTTAAGGTAACTTGATCCTTGTTACTGTTGAGTAACACGATCTATATTGATCATATAGATTTGAGGCTTGGTGGAAACGTATGATAATAAAACCTTGTTCAATAACATTGATGTTCTTATTTATATTCCGCTGCATATTGTTATCATTGTTATTGTTAATCCTAGATATAAGTTCTAAACAAACTAAGCTTAAACGATCCTAACAGTTTCAGATCTATAATCGCATAACCAGAAAGATCATGGAAACCATCCATTTCAAGTTTGATGAACTTACGGTTATGGCTTCTGAACATAACAGTTAGGAACCCAAGACAAACCGCTTCAATAACGATGATTCTTTAGCAGAATACATTTCTATACCATCTTAATAAGATTTGGATAATTTGTTCGGTCCAATGTACGAGGAATACTTTGAGAAGAGATCTCTTAAGGTGTCCATCAATTCCGCTGCACAAGCAACTCCTAATAATGATGACACGACTTCATCATCTTCAATCATCATTGAAGATCAAAAGGCTCTTCCCTTTCTATCCTCTTCAAAAGAACAACTTTCTCCAATCTCGTCTGATGATGTTGTTGAATCAGTTCAAGAAGTCTATGCAGATTTTAATGGTAATACTTTATTCACTACATATGATGCTCTGACGTTTGAAGAAGCTGAGTCATCTTCAATAGATGCAGATCCATCAAATATGCATAAGTTTAACCAAATTCAACCCTCAACTCATATATGGACAAAATCTCATCCTTTGGAACAAGTGATTGGTGACCTATCCAAGCATGTAATGACAAGAAGTAGGCTCTATACAGATGCAAAGGTGTGCATATATGCTTTGACAGTGAGTACTATCGACCATAAAAACATTAAAGAAGCAATGTCATATCACAACTACATAGAGTCTATGCAAGATGAGCTGCATTAATTCCAAAAACTAGATGTATGTGAATTAGTTCCACGACGTGCTGATAGAAATGTCATCGCAATCAAATAGCTCTGGAAGAATGCATCAATTTTGAAGACTCATTTGCTCCTGTTGCTCGACTTGAAGTAGTCAGGATGTTCGTTGCTTACGTTGCTCATAAAAACTTCTTTCAAATGAACATCAAAACATCATTTCTTAATGGGCCATTGGAAGAAGAAGTTTATGTAAGTCAACCCGACATCTTTGTTGACCCAGACTTTTCAGACCATGTCTACAAGTTGAAGAAAGCTCTGTACGGTCTCAAGCAAACTTCGTGAGCCTGGTATGACAAATTATCTTCCTTCCTGATTGAAATCACTTCACTAAAGGTATTGTTGACCCAACTCTATTCACGAGATGTCAGAGGGAGACATTTTACTTGTTCAAATATATGTCGACGACATCATTTTTGGTTCTTGATGACATCATATAACGTTACTTTTATAGCATTTGTAACACCCCCAAAATGGGTCGCAGCGGAATAAGGATCCGGGGCGTGTTACTTCAAGATCAACAACACAAGATATATATAAGAACGACACAAAAGTCATTTAAATTGATACATTGGATTTAATTATAAGACATAATACAAAAGCATAAAGCTTTACTTGTTCCTTGTTTAATATTACAAAAGACAACAATACATTTCCCAAAATATGATGCACATAAATCTTTAAGTGTGCAATCCAAAATGTAATCCAATGCATCCTTGGCACCTCGTGCCTATTGACCTCCTGAAAACATTGCTTAAAACGTCAACAAAAATGTTGGTGAATTCATAGGTTTATGTATTTAAATTATGCAGGACCGCAAGACTTTCCCGTGATGTTACAACATATGCCAACAATCACAAAACCAGATTACTGTTGCACAAAGCTCATGACACTGAAGCTCAACCTATATTTGCTATTTTAGCAGTTATTTTGCCCGTACAGATGTTGTAACCCGCAACATCCAAGTCCGACATGGTCAACGTTCGTTCCCGGTGATAGCTAATCACCCAAACGGGGAGGTTAATCCCAATAGATCTATTTATAACATTCGCGCTCACATAATGCAATTAACAACTACATCTATGCAATTGACAGTTCATGATAATGGGCTCAGGAGGGTTATCGCTACTTAGGCAAACACATAATCAATATATATTTTTTAAACACTTGCGTCCAATTTTAAAACAAAGCATTGTTTCACCCTAAAATATAGTAATTTCAGTAAAACAGTAAAAAAGTGGGCTATAACTCCCTTGAATAGCATATATCCAAATAATCGAACAATAAAACGGCACGTAAAACATTAGATTCAACCTATTAAATAAAGGGTCGTAAATAAGGTACCACGAGTACTTTAATTATTAACATTGAAGTATAATCTGTATGAGTTGTTACATCGTACTATGCTTTCGGAATTCTAATCATGAATAAAAGAGGACTTGACATGACGTACGCGAGTAGGACACGTTAAACCGTAAAATCCCAACACTCGTCGATACTCCATCCGAAGAGCCTCAATTATGAACCTCCCGTAGTATTATAGCACTTTGAATTGTATAACCCACACATATTCTATATAGCATAATCACCGGACCTAAATCGTTTATAAAAATAATATTTAAAAGTGAAAACGTTTATAAAATATACTTTTCTTAACAATGACCTAATTTGGTCGTTTTAAAGTCCGTGCTCGCGTTTCTTACTCCACAGTTTCGAGTAAGACGAGTGTGATCAAAATATTACTTTTTATAAGTTTGTAAATTCTGGTGTGAATAGTATATTTTATACTGCACAACAGCTATTGTCGTTTGTTAGTTTTAATTAGCTAAACTTGTAATCGTAAATTTTAATTCGTTTTAATTCCCGATTTTCTGATTCCTTCGAGTACGTCTTTGTTATTAAAAGATTGTAATTTATATTTTATAAGTTCATCCACTGAGGAATAGTGCTTTTTATACTGTCATCAGTTCTATAAAATTGCTTTTTAAAACTTTAATTATCGTAAAAGCGTAGTTTATATTCGATATAGGTCCATTTTAGCGATTCTTTCGAGTACATCTCGTAAATATAAGTTATAACAGATTTTAGATGCTTTAAAAAAATATTAGTTTCGTGTATGTAATAGTAACTTTTATAAAAATCTATTTTATAAAAGTATTTTAAAGTTCGTTAAATCTCGTAATTAACGTATCTTTTTTTTCCCGTTTTATAAATCTTTTTTTCGAGTTTTCTTATTCATTTTGGAATCCGTCATGAGGCATTATTATTTTTCTATATAATGTCAAAACCTACTGTCTAATCGCGAAATTATACACCCTTTATTCTTTATATTGCGCCCAGTGTAATACTTTTATAAAAGCTTTTTTGTATGTATTTTTTCAACTATAGTTTATTATAGAAACCCTAATAACTATTATTAACCTATGTGATAACTTATATTAATCGTCCAAGGACATCCTTATCCTTATAAATTATATTGTAATAACGTTTAACAATTTACTTTCCATTACTTTCTGAATGTGAAATGAAAAACCTTATAAAACCCTAATTTAACCTAAACATGTTATACATAAAACCATATGTTAACATACTTTTACATTCATTTTCATGACTATATATTTACAAATGACATAAGAATAAGTGCATAAATTCATAAACAATAAGGGGAAAACTCATTTTACATATTAAAAAGTCTCGCTTAGTGGTGATATTAAGCCATAATTAACATTTAACAACATTAACACATATAATCATAATAATAAAAGTAGGAAGGAATTAGAATAACTTATGGATGATGTATAAGATGTGGAAATGAATGCAAACCCGTGTTTAGACTCAAAACCAAAGCTTACAACTTATAAACCCTAGATTTAGGTTTAAACCCTAATCTTGTAATACTTGTTAAAACCCTTTCAAAAGCGTATATCCCAAGACCTTCAATTCTTCATAAATACCTTAAGTAGAATATCAAACACTAATATGTTAAAATACATTCAAAGTCTGGATTGTGTATAAAAGTGGATGGGGTTTTTGAGCCGTGGGTAGGAGCAGAGACAAATAGAAGTTTTTTTTGTGATTTTTTTGTAAGTGTTTTAGAAAGAAAGGAGTGCAATGGCAATTCCATTATAGTGAAAATATCTCTAATTAACCGAAACCATATGGTCACTTTCTGTAATTCTAAACCCTTTTGAACAAAATGTTAATTTCCAAGGGTTCATTGGAGTAAGAGTTGGTTCCTCCCCCTATGATCTTTTTTAAAACTTAGATTGAATTTTTAGCAAAGTTTGATATCCACTCTTGGACCTATCTTCTTGGAAAAATTTAGTAAGGACACATTAATGCTTTTCCCCATGTGATGTAATAAATTGATAAAATCTTATTTGGGTATTTGGGTATAATCGTTAACCCAGCTTTAGGGTATTCCGGTTAAGCGTACGTTAGTTTTGGTGCGTCTGGGAATGCCGAAACGCGTCTTTAGCGCGAAACTTATGCCATTTACTAGCCAATATAAATAAATGAACAAAGTTATTAAATTGAGCCTCTATGAATAATCATATAACCATCTTGCTGTGATGTAAACATTTAATTGTTTAATGCCCGTTTACATTGAATGATCATTTTTAGCTTACGCGATTTAACGTAACGATTTCCATTAAAAACAAACGCGTACAATACTAAAAATAAATGGTGACTTTATTAACATCGTACATTGTCCTAAAACACGGGGTGTTATAGCATTATTTATCCCAAGTAAATTACCCACTTCGATATAATTATTGCAAGAATTATTACTTAATTACTTAAAGTTGTTAATTGCAGTAATTATAGAGTACATTGTGAAGACAACTAAAAGGCGCAAATTTTAGAGCTTAAACGATGATATTTGAAGATTGCTTATTTCTGACTACATATGCCGTATCCAGCAAAGAAGATACGGCGTATCAGCGCTTGGACTTCACAAGAAAACGCGTACGTTCAATACCTAATACGGCGTATCCTGCTTAATACATACGCCATACGCATTAAATGTGATTAAAGACAGTTATTACTGATTGATTGTGAATGTAGCGCGCAGTCTAAGGGATTCACCCCTATACGCCTGATGACATCAAATAACGTCTATTTTATAGCATCGTTTATCCCACGTTATCAACCCATTTTGTATAGTTATTGCAAAGAATTGTTACTTAATCGTTTATATTTGAGAATTGCAGTAATTATGGAGTAATTGGTGAAACATAGCAAAAGGCGCGCATTCTGGAGCTTAAATAAAGATATTTTGAAGATTACTATTCTGAAGACCAATACACCGTATCCATCAAGAAGATACGGCGTATCCGTGCCTGCACTCACCAAAGACCACAAAAGATTAAAAAGCAATACGCCGTATCCAGAGGACTCAATACGCCGTATTCAAGATATGGAATCAATATAATATTCTAGAAGATATCAAACGTGGTCCCTACTCCAAGAAATCCCCAATATGCCGTATCCAACCCATTGGATACGCCGTATTAAGCCGACTTCCAAACATTATAAATAGAAAACTCAAAAATGAGTTTTAAGTGTGCTAAATCATATTCTCGATACCTAAACCACAAACGTTGATTTTCAGAAGAGAAAAAGAGCAAAAGAGGATGAGCAACATATTTAATTCCATAGGAGACATCGTGTAATTCCATTTACTTTAGTAATCGTTCAGTTTTTGGTATCATTCATTAAATCGATTAGTTTACCATGGCTAAATTATTACTCTTGTATTTATTATGACGTTTGAAGGATAGTGCCTTCGGGTATTAGCCATTATTATGAAGATCTAAATGTTTGGGATTTGTTTATATTGATTTCTTGATTTATCGTTGTATGCTTGTTTATGTTTATCAATTTATACTTGTTTACGCGCTTTTGTATGCAACCTATCATTCAACTGGATGTAGCTAAGTGTACCAAGCGGATATAGAGTGAAGTTTTTTAATTCTTTGGCGCCGTTGCCGGAGAGTGAAGTTTTTTTAATTCTTATTAGTGTTTTAGTTTAGTTTATATTAGTTTAGATTAATTTGCATATTTGTGTCTTTGTTTTGTGTGTTTAATTTTCTGCATTGTATATTTTTGCATATTGTGTGTTTGTGTGTTTTCTGCATTATTCAAAGTACGCTGTAATTTTTTTTTCAAACCAATACGGCGTATTTAATTTATTGGATACGATGTATAATTTTTTTTCAAACCAATACAGCATATTCGACTCTATCATCAATACGGCATATTCAGTTCACTAAATACGACGTATTAAGCTATTTGACAGTTTTCTTTCCTAGCAAATTTATTACAGGTTAAAATGGAAAACCTCAACATTACTATGGAGGAGTATATCCGGATTGAGGAAGAAAAAGCTCGTAGGCGTGGTAAGGTGTATAACTGGGAAACTACTACGTATGGTAAGATCAGGTATGATGAAGACGTTCACGACCTCGGATCTGTTGAAACTGAATTCCCAGCTATAGTCTTTAACGACACGTTAACATCTGAAGCAACACTCTCGTGTGAGCCTATGGTAAGTTCTCTTAATAACGATGAAATTGACTTTAGAATATCGTTTGACGAATCTGACGATGAAGATTGCACGATAATTTTCGACAAAAATTCATTTTCTTACAAAATAATTTCTGTCAACAATTTAAAAACGGATTCGGAAAATGATAATGATAAAGTCATTCCATCACCCGAGCCTACGGTCAGTTATTTTGATGATTTAGACTTCTTTAATGTTCTTGAGAATGAATTTCCAGCCATTGTTTACAATGATGCTCAAACGTCTTGTTAGGTTCAAGAAAAGTGTCAATTATGTGGTTTTATTATATTTAGTCATTAGTCTTTATTTTGTTAAGAATAATGTAGCTTGTAATGAGGTTTATTATGCTAAAAGTAAGAAATAGCATAATTACCAAAGTCTAGGGACTAGAAGTAAAACATTAGAAAAATAAAGGAAGGGAAGCTTCCTTCCCTCTCCTATAAATACCCTCTTAATCACCATTAGGGGGTTAAGCCTTGTAATAATCTTTTCCTTTTTCCCTCCATTTTATAATATTTGAAAATTAAATACTTTCCTTCCTCTACTATTCTCTCTAAGCTTTCATTGATGATCATGTATGATTCAAGATAAACAAGACTAACAAGTGGTATCATACGCCATTAGAAAATTAGAGTGATTTGACTTGTGCGTTTTTTACACGTCTGAGAACCTCACAATGCAATTTTGTGAATTCGGTTGAGATTTTTGAGCTTTTGAGTAGTATTTTGGCAGTTATTTCGAGTATTTGCACGTTATCGAGTAGTCTACTGGATTTGATTTGACTAATTCTTGTGGAGTTTGTATTGTCGAAAGTGTTTTACCATTATCGGAAGGAGTTGTAGTAGTCTCGGATCATTTCTTTACATTTTTAGAAGTTTTTGTATCGTTATTAGTTTAGTTTCGGTAGAAAAAGTGTTGTAATAGATATATACGCATTTTCGGTTCTATCGAAAACGTATATTAGGTGCTTATTGATAAACTCGGTTGCCTATCGAGTTTCATAAGTATTCATACATTTTTCGGTTTTATCAAAAAGTGTGAATCAGGATTTAGTGAGTTAATCTCGGAAATAAGCTTACAAAGTCTTTAAAAATTACAAGTTCACGGTTGTATCGTGGATTGGGTTTTTGAAACACAAATTCGGTAATTACTAAACTCGGAAATCAAATTCGGTTCTATCGAATTTGGTGATTTAAGTGTTTTGGATTATTAAGACATCATAAATTTTAGTTCTATCGAGATTGTGGTTCTTGTTTATCTATATCATAAGGATTTGTTCAAAATTCAGTTCTATCGAGTTTGATTAAATCAATTTTTGAAATAAAACAAGTTAATCGATTTTTGATTTAGAGTATTTCCGAGTTTACTACGTTTTAAGAGTACCGAGTTTGATAGTATTCTTTGTCCGAGTTTTAGTTCTGTCCGAGAAGTGTACCGAGTTTCAGACTACTTGTTATCCGAGAACAGTGTTGTTCGAATTTGACAACTGTTACCGAGTTTGGAATTTTTCTCACCAAAATCACTCATTTTCGTCTACAAAGATCCAATCTTTGAATCATAAAGACATGTCGACATCCAAAACATATCAACAATCCCTCGCTGATGCCGGTTCTGAGACTAGGCCTCCCATGCTTGAAAGGGGTAGTTATATACCATGGGCAAGTAGATTTAGACGATATATAAATCGAAAGAGAGAAAACCGAAAGTGGCTTAACAAAGCACTTGATGAAGGTCCTTATCAGTTTCAAATGTTTGTTCCTACTGGTTTGACATTACCGACACTGCAGACTGCAGAGGATCTACAAGGTGATGAATTATTGCACTATGATGCTGAAATTGAGCTCATGAATCTGATTCTACTTTCTATTCCAAATGAAATTTACAACTCTGTGGATGCTTGCACTACGGCTAAGGAAATGTGGAAAAGAGTTGAACGTCTGATGAGGGGCACTATACAAAACCAAGTTGACAGAGAAACTCGTTTTACGAACGAATTTGATCAGTTTGTTGCTGAACCAGGGGAAGCACTTGTTTCTGTCTACAACCGCTTTGCTCAGTTAATGAATGATTTGGAACGAAATAAAATGATTTTTCCAATTGTCATAGTTAACACAAAGTTCCTGAATAGCTTGCAACCGGAATGGTTGAAATATGTCACCCAAGTTCGTCTTGCTAAACGTTTGACAGTGGATTCGTTTGATGATCTCTTTGATTACCTTCAGCAATTCGAGAAACTGGTTAATGCATCACGAGCAAAGAAGTTAGAAAAGTCTCATGATCCTTTGGCTCTAGTAGCACACACGGGTTCATCTTCTAGAAACACATCATCATATTATGTAACACATCCTACGTCTGTGGTTGATTATGACGATGAGTACCAGCAGGATGATGTTCAAACCAATTCTAAAGATCCTCTAGCCTCTGCAATGTTGTTACTTGCTCGAGCCATTACTTAAAATTTCTCTAATCCTATAAATAATCATCTTCGTACTTCATGCAACACCAGAAACCAAGCAATCATTCAAGGAGATATGGTGAATATTCAAAGCATGAACTCTGGTAATACTGGAAGAAATACTAGACGAGCTTATGTTCAAGAGGAAGTTGTTGAGGGATCTAATGCTCAAAATGAGACAAGAATTGTTCAAAGGACTCTTCGAACTTCGTCTTCAGAAAATACTTTATGGAACAAATGTTGCTGGCAAAACAGGATGAAGCTGGAGTATTTCTTACCGATAAACATAATGATTTTCTCTTTGATGATGCTTCAAGGATGGAAGAAATTGAAGAACTCAGTGCAAACATATGCTTAATGGCCAGAATTTAACCAGCCAACAATACTTCTGATGCTGGGCCAAGCTATGATTCTGCATTTATAAGTGAGGTACAATCTTCATCCATCAATAAGAATAAAGAACAAA
>BQNB010138429.1:1746-17708 GCA_026074375.1 Tanacetum coccineum | reverse complement strand
TCCTTAGTTCATTCATAATAATGCATTTAATCTAAAAAAAGGGAATCCGAGTGTAAACTTATTAAAAGAAGATGTTGGTATTGTTCTAGTTTGGATAATGTTACATGGTGTTCCTATCACGGCGTTTATCAAGGATGCATTGAGGGTCATTGCTACTAAACTTGGTACTCCAGTGATGCTTGACTCTTATACATCTGACATGTGCATGCAAATATGGGGTAGGTCAAGTTATGCTAGATCAATGATTGAGCTTCGAGCTGATGTAGAGTTAAAAGATACTATTGTGGTGCTATGCCAAAACTTGTTGGTGAGGGGTTCCATATGTACACTATACGTGTTGAATATGAGTAAAAACCTCCTAGGTGTTCGAGTTGCAAGGTATTTGGTCACGTTCTGGATGAGTGTCCTATGAAAATCATCTCGGATGTGGTGAAGAACTTGAAAATTCCTAAACAAGTTACTAGAGGTGTTCAGGTTGGTCTAAATGTGGGTTTAAACCAACTAAACAAGTTTACAGACCTGTCTCTAATAAGAATAGTGCTAGCATAAGTGGTAAACAGAAGCAAGCTGAAGTGCCTAGATAAGATGTTAGTAACTCAAACCCATTTGACACGCTTAATTCGGTTAAAAATGATGACGACTTGGGTACGAATGGGGAGAATTCAAGTTTGACTCGGAGGGGGCCAATGATGGCGTATTTACATGTGATCATGGGACTTTACATTGAACATGCAGGTTTTATGGCATCAACAAGTTTAAAAAGTGGCGATGACAGTGGTTATGGTACTAAGAGCTTGTTGGAATAATGAAGGGAAACAAAACAGGATGATGATCACGACCCTTATGATAATGATATGTATGATAGTCATGATATGTCTTTTTTAGGTAAAGGGTTTCCTCAGTAAATTTTATTACTCCAAAAAACAGTTAAGTACAAAGGATGAGGGTGAGCCTCACATCTTACATAGGCAAAACTACTTCCTTAAAGGAAGGTACACAAAGTGACTAGACTACTAAAGAAACAATAATTACTATTTCTTCTTACGACCATGAACTTTGATATCTAAATTATCGCATATAGCTTGAATCTTCTCAGGAATATCATGGCCTTCATACATATCATCATCGTATGGGTCGAAATCGTAGTCATCATTCTCATAAGTTCCCTTCCATTGTTCCAACAGACTATTAGTGCAATAGCCACCCTTATTTGAAGCCAGAAAATTAGCCATATCGTTATTAACTGATGCAACTTCATCATCATTATCATGATCATCCACAAAATCAATTTTTGCGAAAGGTTTACCCTCATCATCCATAAGAGTAACCTTCCCATCAATAATTGGTCTTTCAATTTTATCAATTTTTTAACAATTGGGGTTGTACTAGTACTACTAGATTCCACATTCCAGAATGAGGATCCACTAGAATTAGCGTTTTTACTAGCCATATTTGTGATGAATTTGATAACCTTCAGGCTATTTGTGATGAATTTGAAATCACGCTCCGTGTTCGAAAGAAGAAATACATTCATTTTGATGTTTTTTGAGTCAGTTGTATTCTAGTTATAGTCGTATCATTCTTTAGAGTAGTTGTGCTTGTTATGTTAGCGACCGCCTATGTAACGGGTTGAGATGTGGAATTCACCCAAATTCGTTGTATTGAATCATTTTTTGGAGCAATACATTTACCGGAGAAACCCTTTACCCAAAAAAAACTACAACGGTTACACTTAAAAACCCCTAAAAGTTTATCATCAACACTAGAGAGAAAAACTCAACAAAAAAAAACGCACATAAAAACATAACAAAATCAATAAACGAATCAAATAAAAGGCTTTATATTTTCGATTGTCCAGCTTAATTTTTTAGATTTATGCAACTCCAGTCCCCTAACTCTCACAAAACAATCAAACACAAACCAAGATACCTTTTACCTGTACAAAAGAATATTTGAATAATGACGCAAATAATCCATATACTATTTCTTTTATTAATAGCTTATATTTAATACCCTCGATCTAAAATCTTAAATTTAAAAGGTAATGATACATTATTTAAAACCTTCATGATTTTTTAACTTAGTAAATTTGGCAATTTCGACGTGTTTACCGTATGTAGTTGTGTTGTTGACCTATCAAACAAGTGATTATTGTTGGTTTTAAGTATCAATCGAAACATTGTGGTTTATTGATACGTATTTAGTTGATGCTTGAGTCCATCACTTAAAAAAAGAGTCAATTAAATTACTTGTAGAAAACTATAGTAATATAAAGATTTAGACATCAGAGCTCATTCAACCATACCCTCGACACAACACACAAGTGTGGATTAAGTACTTGTGTGTCTCTCTTGCTGAAGAAGTGTTCTTTCAATTAACGAGATTAGAAGATGTTAGAACACAAGAAGATAAGTGGACATAGAGGGATTAGAGAAAAGAAAGTAGAGAGAAAAATGAATAGCAAGAGGAGAGGAATGATCATGAGAAGAGGGAGAGTTAATAGACAAAATCAACTTGCCCACGCGCTGGTGTACCCGTTCCTAGATGGGTCGGGTTTTGTTTATAAAATCTCGTCTTGTTAAATCCTCAAGTGCACTCACTTTTGACCTTTCCAAATTCATTCCAACACTTAAAAGTATGATAAGGTCTACTAACTTATTTAGCAATGGTTTAAAAAAATTAAAAAAATTTATGAAGTGTGTAACTAGAAAGTAGGGGAGTTAATCCATTTTCAATGAGAAAGAGAAAAACCAATGGACGAAGGGTTTATCCTTAAGTGTTTTCCAAGGCTTGGGTAAGGACTTGGGTACAAATAGGGGCATTCAAAGTCGGTTGGGAAGGGACCTAATTCTGATGTGTTTTTTTCTAATCACGAATTCTTAAATATGGCATCTAATAGTACTAGTACTACCCCTATAGCTGAAAGAATTGATAAAATATAAAGACAAATCATTGATGGGAAACTTACACTTATGGATAATGATGAGAAGCCATTACCTAAGGTTGTATCTATGAGAATTGTGGATAGTAATAGTGAAGTGGAAGATGTGGTCGATGATCATGTAGTTTTTATGGCATCAACAGGTTTAAAACATGGCGTTGATGATCTTTATAAAAGCCTTATGATGATGATCTTTATAAAAGCCATGATATATCTTTATAAAAGACATCAACATGATATGGTACACATAGCTTGTTGGAACAATGGAGGACAACAAAACGGGATGATGATTACGACCCTTATGATGATGATCTTTATAAAAGCCATGATATATCTAAAAACCTTCAGGCTATTTGTGATGAGTTGGATATCACGGTCCGTGGTCGAAAGAAGAAATAGATTAATTTTGATGTTTTTGAGTTAATTGTAATCTAGTTATAGTCGTATCCTCCTTTGGAGTAGTTGTGCTTGTTATGTTAGCTTTCGCCTATGTAACGGGCTAAGATGTGGGATTCACCCACATCTGTTGTATTGAATTGTTTATTGGAGTAATAAATTTACCAGAAAAACCCTTTACCCCAAAAAGGGTTGGATTATAACTTGCCTCCTAAATCTGAAATTTAAATATCAAATTCAAATTAAAGATATTGTGTGTATGTGAGAGAGTTGAGTGTTGAGAAAGCTTTGTGTGTGAGTGGGAACATCTAAAATTCAAATTCAAATGTTGTGTGAGAGGGTTGAGTGTGAAAGAAACAATTTATGACAAATTGTAAGAGTATGTAAGAGGTCGTGAGTTGGCAATTTCAAACCCTAAGCTTGTGAGGGGATTTTGTGAGTTGGCAAGTGTTTAAGACTGAGCTGGCAAGTATATGAGTGAGTGAGTTGGCAAGTGTGTGAGTGAGTGAGTTAGAAAATTCAAAGTTGGGGACCAAGGGTGAAGAGGAGAGCCTATGTTGGGGTGGAGGAGACAAGAGAGATTAAAATAATATGTTTGAATTTGGATGTTTTAGGTTGTGAGTGGGTTGAGTGTAGGAGAAGTAAGTGTGTAAGAGTGTGTGAGTTGTCACATTTAAATTCAAATGTGAGAGGAAAGTGTGTAGATAAAGTTTGGAGACCAAGGGAGTGATTTAGGGATAATGTGAGGAAGAAGGTGTTTGTATGTTGTGTAGGAGTGGATTGTTGGTTGTTGTGTGTCCCAGATCAGGGTGAAGATAATCAATAGCCTAAGTAATTACCAAAGATGGTTATTAGATATCACTTGAAGTAGTGTAATCACTTTCCAAAGAAGATTATTCGACCCTATGCCTAGGTATCACGAATACCTCCTTGGGATAAAACTAAGTGTTTGTTCTTGTTCTAGGCACATATTAAGAACCCTGCTTTTCTATGTGTTTTTGTTTTCTGTGTTTCAATGCAAATTTGATCTCTATTTATAGGGAATTTACTCAAAACCTATTCATAGAATTAATGAGAATTAACGGCCCATTAATTTCTTCTATAATTATCCTCCATAATTTAGGAATTAGTGATTACATGAACAAATTAAATATATGGTCATTAATGCAGTCAAATCTGTCACTTAAATAGGCAAAAGTTGTTACAAAACATTTAATGTAGTCAAACCTGCCACTTAAATGTTTGTAACCACCCGTTTAATTCTAACCACTAAAGAGTCAGGGAAAATCAATGACTTAATGAGGGTACACTCCGTACCTCCAAACTCATTTCCAAGTATAATTCGATTCCCACAATTGCACTAAATTTCCAACAATCCTCCCCAATTTAGTGCATTTTCTTTGCATGAAAAATTAAACATTAAACAAAACAAGTGCATAAATAAAAATATCCTAAGGATTGAATTTCTATCTTAGTAAATTACACATTCAAATATTCGAGAATCATGGTGTTCTAAGAATTAAACCCTTCAACCCATTTGAATACCTGAAGATAAAATACACATAAGTTTTCAAACACATAAGAAACTCCTGACACTATTCAAGCCATGTGTCCCAAATGTTGTAAGAGCCAAAGTTCATGCTCCCTGAAGTGGCAAAACCTCAACATTTACATAGGTGGTTCCTCTTTATTCATGCTCCCGCTAAGCATTTTTCAAAGAAATTAACCATCGAGAAGTAAAGACTTCATCCCCCTTTTCAGCAGATTCCAAGCACATCCTTGGGATGATACGTAAATACATGTGCTTCAGTCCTCTAAAAATTCAGCTTTCCACATTGAACTCAGCTACCAAGTTTTTTTAGTAAGGAGTTGGGTGTCCTAGCATTCAGCGACTTAGTTGGACTTTAATCCTATCCCTTCATCAGACTTTATAACCAAGTCTCTAGCTAGTCCCTTCATTAAGTGATCAGCTAAGTTTTGTTGATACCTCACAAACTCAAACTCTATAGATACATCCCACATCTTCTTGGATATAAGCTTCACGAATCATGACTCTATGCCTTTGGAAGGGGAATCATGTTCATGCCCTAACACTTAAGTTGTCTAAAATCTTCTCATTGTACATATGGCTATAAGACTTGCCAATGTAGCAGCATTATATAGCGGTTAGAATTAGGTGTTATTGGTTTTAGGGACCACATGAAAATCCAAGGAACAAGGTCTTCAACCATTTCAGCTTCTTTACCTCTGCAGGCAGCTAAAGCCAACATATAGATTTCATTGTTGAACTAGTGATGCAAGTTTGTTTCTTGGAAGCCCAAGAAATTGCACCACAAGCAGGAATACCCAGCCACTTGTAGATGAATTGTCTTCAGTGTTGCTGATCCAGCTTGCATTTAGTGTACCTTCCAACCACTAAAGGATAACCCTAGTATATGTGCAATCTATAGTCCTAGGTTTTTATCCGTTAAGTTCTCTCAATACCCGCCTGAATTGCATGCCTCCAGTACTAAGTACTAGGGTTACTAGTATAAATGCTCGTTTACCCACAGCAAAAGCAATAGCAATGGCCTTGTAAAGTTCATGGCCATACCCCTCAAGCATCCAATCACACGCATAGAATACTCAATGTTGAGATACTGCTTGATCCTGTATTTAGGTCATCAGCTTCTCATTTGTATTCCATAGAGTACTAAATGGAGTGCATACAATAAGTAATTGAATTTATCTTTAGTACCTTCTCTAATATAATAAGAATGAGAAAAATAATTTGCTTATTCATTGTTTCATATTTAATTCCTCTATCCAAGGATAACATCAGCCTCTCACATGTCCTTCATACTGAACCTTGATGACAAAAATTCCCTTTTGTCTGCGTCAACCTGACTTAGTCAGTGCCAAATATCAACATGTCATCAACATATAGGCAAATGATGACTCCTTTACCAGTTGCATCAAATTTGCTATATACACATTTTTAGCTTGGTTAAGTAAATAACCATTAGACAAAACCACTTCATCAAACTTTTGATGTCATTGCTTAGGTGCCTGCTTCAGTCCATATAAATATTTAATCAGTTTACACACCTTGTTTTTATTAACAGGCATGATGAAGCCTTGAGGTTGGTTCATATATACCTCCTCGTCCAAGTCACCATTCAAGAAAGCTGTCTTCATATCCATCTGATGAATAATTATATTGTAAATTGATGCCATAGCAATTAGCAGTCTTATTGTACTGATACGTGCCACTAGAGCATAAATATCAAAGTAGTCTATCCCTGACTTTTGTTTAAAGCCTTGAATGACCAGCCTTGCCTTGAACTTTTCAATAGTTCCATCTACCTTTAGTTTTTTTTAAAGATCCATTTGTAACTAAGAGGTTTGCAACCTAGAGGTAGATCATCCAACACCCAAGTGTTGTTACCCATAATGGAGTCCATCTCATCATTAATTGCTTCATTTTCAGGGAAGCAAAATCTTGGGACTTCATTGCTTCATCAAATGTCTTGGGGTCATCCTCAACATTAAAGCAATAAGAGTGTTGGTTAGAGGGACTCATCCCTTGTTCCTTCTATTAAACTTATAATTAATTTTCCGAAAAAAAGTCCAAAATCCTTTGGAGTCCTATTCTTTTTGCTTTTTCTTAAGCTCAGGTTTAGTTGCTTGAACAACTATAAGTGAGCCATCTTCTGAGGAACAACTAAACAACTTAATGTCTTTAGTTCTCATAACCTTGATCAGTCTTGGGCTAGGACAACATAGTATTAAACCATTTCTTTTTAGTACTATACTTTTCCTTTCCTAGATATACCATTTTGTTGTGGAGTATTAAGGGGCGTCGTTTATAGATCATACCAACAGACGGAAAATACAGAGAATCCTTGTACGCAACTCCATATCAAAGTCCTAAACTCTTTTGATTTGGGGACCCTTGTTGTAATTTAATTTAGTTGTTTGAATAACTTTGAATTTTATCTCCTATAACTTCATCCTTTTGAAATGTAATAAATAAATCATAACAAAACTAGAAGCTTCATCAATAAATTTACTAAGTATTTTTTTATTACTCCTTAGTATGAATGAGTAGACATGCAGATCACATAAATCACTGTGGATCAGCTCCAAAACTTCAGTTTTACGTTTTACATTTTGAAATGGTTTCTTAGTTATTTTGTTTAGCATGGAAGTTCTTACACTTTTCATGTGTCCATGTCAAAAGCGGGGGTATTAAACCCGTCAATTAGACATTCTTACATCCTTTTAAATTTGACATTGGCCCATCTAGCATGCCATAGGATTGAATCATTCTAGTTTAGAGGTTGACATATAGGCATAAAGCTAATATTTTCAGTTTAACAATATTAAGCCTGAATATTGGTGTGATTACTAAATCCAAAACCTATCAAGTTACACCTTGTTTGGATAAAACATATTTATTTAGATTCATTCCACGTGTTTATATACCACAATTATTCAAAACAATTTATAGTAACCAAATTCCTCACTTATATTTAGGATACATGCAAAACATTAAACAACAAAACAATCTTTCCAGAACTAAACCTAAGATCTACACAACCACGTCCATGCACCAGGGCTGTTGACTCATTTTCCATGTGAAGAATAGATCCATCATTCAGCGACTCATAGGTCTTGAACCAGCATCTATCTTTACACACATGAACTGTTGCTCCTGAGTCAACCCACCACGCAACATATACACTTGCACTAAAGTAAGCTTTAGATACATAATTGTTTAATTATTAAACCTGGGAAAGATTATTAAATATATTCTGTCCTTTCAGTGAGTTGTAGAACCATCCACGAACCCTGGTGCCTGATTCATTGGGCTGTATTGCCTAGCATTAACACCTTTGCAATCTTTTTAAGTGTCCAGGTTTCCCACACTTTCAACAAGTCACTTTAGACTTTTTGTTAGGATCAGCCCTTGTGGTTCGAATATTGTTTTAAATTTACCCTTGTTGTGATTATACCTGGAGGGAGTTGTTATGCTCTACCATAGATTGACAACTGTAGGACCAGCAAACATGTGTTGCCTTTTGGCTGTCACTATCCTGCATCTGAAAGGAACTCCTGTCAATGCGTAGATGACTGCCCAAACTTCAACAAGAGTTATCGCTCCTCCTTGAGTTTGTTTCAGTGTGCTGAAATTATTTTCACAGAGGAGGGATTTTGTAATGATACATAAGACCTGATGGCCTCATCCATGTTTATCTTATGTTGTGTAAACCTTCTAATTATACCAAGAAGTTTATTGTATTGTCTCCATTAACTGGGTCTCTGAAATCAGTCACTTTGTAATTGGTGAATTATACTAACAAGTAACTTCTTTCTTGACATCTAAGACTATATATGGCCTCCTAAGGAATTCTATAGTTCTTTTGTACAGCATTCAACATTTCATGGTAAATATCAATAAAGAATCAGACATAACCATTAAGATTAGGACATCTGAGACATAGTCATCATGGCCACCTTGGCCACTTTTCCTGATTTGTTCAAGGGTTGCATTATTACCCACCATTTCAAGGAATGGAGTAGTCAAATACAGATACTCCACGTTCATACTGGAAAGTAAGAAGTGTTTGTCTTATTTTCAGCCATCTTATATAAGTCTACCCTTTTAAACTTGTTAGCTTTGGCCCAAAGTTTGAAGCTATGTGTTTCATAGCAGCAACAGCCATTGATTATCACAAAATAATCTTCTTTGATTGTTGGTTGTTGTGTGTCCAGAACAGGGTGAAGATAATCAATATCTAACTAATTACAAAGATGGTTATCGAATATCACTTGAAGTCGTGTAATCACTTTATAGAAGTTGATCGACCTATGTCTCGGGTATCACGAATACCCCCTAGGATAAAACCAAGTGTTTGTTCTTGTTCTAGGCACATATCAAGAACCCGCGTTTCTATGTGTTTTTGTTTTCTGTGTGTTTTTCCATGCAATTGTGATCCCTATTTATAGGAGATTTACTCAAAACATATTCATGAAATTAATGAGAGATTAATGGCCAATTAATCTAAGTAAAGACTTCATCCTCCTTTTCAGCAGGTTCCAAGCACATCCTTGGGATGATATGTAAATACATGTGCTTTAGTTCTCTGAACGTTCAGCTTTCTACATTGAACTCAGCTACCAAGTTTTCTTAGTAAGGAGTTAGGTGTCCTAGCATTCATCGACTTAGTTGGACTTTAATCCTATCCCTTCATCAAACTTTATAACCAAGTCTCTAGCTAGTCCCTTCATTAAGTGATCAGCTAAGTTTTGTTGATACCTCACAAACTCTATAGATATCACCCCATTCTGGATAAGCTCACGAATCATGCTATGCCTGAGAATCATGTTATGCCTAACACCTAAGTGTCTAAACTTCTCATTGTACATCTGGCTATAAGCCTTTGCCAATGTAGCAGCATTATCATAGCGGATAGAAATAGGTGTTATAGGTTTAGACCACAATGAAATCTCAAGGAACAAGTTCTTCAACCATTCAGCTTCTTTACCAGCAGCAGCTAAAGCCACAAATATAGATTTCATTGTTGAACCAGTGATGCAAGTTTGTTTCTTGGAAGCCCAAGAAATTGCACCACCACCAAGCAGGAATACCCAGCCACTTGTAGATGAATTGTCTTCAGTGTTGCTGATCCAGCTTGTATTAGTGTAACCTTCCAACACTAAAGGATAACCAGTATATGTCAATCTATAGTTTATGTTTTTCTTTAAGTACTTCAGTACCCGCTGAATTGCATGCCAGTACTGAGTACTAGGGTTACTAGTATACATGCTCAGTTTACCCACAGCAAAAGCAATATCAGGCCTTGTACAAGTCATGGCATACCTCAAGCATCCAATCATCCTAGAATACTCAAGTTGAGATACAGCCTGACCATTATTAGGCATCAGCTTCTCACTTGTATCCATAAGAGTACTAAATAGAGTGCAATCAAAGTAATTGAATTTCTTTAGTACCTTCTCACTTGGTCCGTTTTAGTTTTTGACCATCATTTGTGATTTTATGTGTCTTGAATATATATTTGTTATCATTAAAACATAAAAGAAAATTTAGCCAATATTACACCAAGTTCATCATCTAACACTAAAGACACAAACTCACAAAATCACACACAAATAGGGGTGTTAATCGAGTCGGATCGGCCGGGTTCGGGTCAAACAGGTCGGGTCCATGTCGGGTCGAGACAAAAAATAACATGCCTGAACCCGACCCTATTTGAACTCGGGTTAGTCGGGTTCGGGTCAAATCGGTTTCAGTCAAAACGGGTCGGGTAAAGTCGGGTTCGGGTTTCTCCCATTTCAAAGCACAAATTTTTATTTCTAAAACTTATTCACCATCTCAAATGAAGCTATAATCTGTCACTTTCTCAATGCAACGACCTGGGGCACCTATCTTTTACTACATCATACTAAAATTATTTTCTAAAACTGGAGCACCTATCTTTTACTAAAAGTTTAATCCATGAACTCCTGCAAAACTATCAAATACAAACCAAGATACCTTTTACTCGTACAAAATAAGTTTTTGATAATGACACAAGTAATCCTTGTACTGTTCTAGCCTAATAGCTTATATTTAATTTTACTTTCTTACGTTTAGAAAATTGATGTAAATGTTTTTACAAAGTTATACACATGTGAGCAATGTTTGGTTGAACCGGTTCCGATCGAAAAAACAGGTCAAATTATACCGGGTTTCATATTTTCGAAACCTGGTTAGCTTTTGACCATTGGATGAATAATAGTCACATAAAATACACATTTACTTGATTTTAAAAAGCATATGGTCACACATATTAACACTTTTTGCCACTTTTTTTTAAATTGTATGTGACTAGCTCCAAAAAAACAACACCCGTTGTGTAACTAAATCATCATAAACGTCACATTTATTATATATTCATGTGGCCACAGGACGGGAAATAGTCACACAAAATACACATTTACTTAAATAAATCATCTCAAATGTCACATATATTATATATTTATGTGGCCAAAGGACGAGCAATAGTTACTCACAAAAACCATTCGTGTGACTATAAAGTGTTTACGGTCACTAATACCGATTAATCCAACAAAACTTGTGCCTAATTTGTCACACATATTCGGGTTTTGGTCACTCTTTTTCAATGGAAATAGCCACCAACTCCCTAACGTCACCGTATGTGACCTACAGTGGCGCGATCTTTAGTGACAAGCACCTAAAAAAATACGTGTGACCATATGTATATCGTCACATTTTTGGAGTGACCAATACCAGTTTTTGTACCAGTGTGTTGGAATTTGGTAGTCAGTTCCGCAAGTTATACGTTAGAAATACGTGAGCCTATTGGGGGCACACATGTTAATACACGAAGAGTATGGTTACTTCATGATTTTTATTTAAATAGTTATTTAATTAATTATATAATATATTCTAAATATAGAACCGCGGGACTAAACTGGACAAAACCCGAACCTTGTGGATCCCTTTGTTTGGCCGAAACCCACAAGGGTTCTAGAAGGGGTGTTTGTGGCCGGTTCTAGAGAGGAGAAAAGGAAGGAGAAATATTTGGTTTTAATTATAGTAATTATACTAATCTTTTCCTACTAGTTTTAGGGTATTGGGGCGCCTATATAAACACACCTCATATCCCTCATTCTTTAATTCATCCATTCTCTAAACACCTAAAGTTTTGGTGCTCTTTCCCCTCTCCTAAAACCCTAACCGAATTTCCTATAGGAATTTTGGTTCTCTCCCATAACTGAATTCAACCAAACACCCTTTTAGGGTTTTGGTTTTCCACTTTTACTTGATCTCCTTGCTTGACTAACTTAAGGTATGCGTGGTGGTTAATTGGTGATTCCTCAAATAGTGACGAATTAGGGTTTTATTATTATAAACCCTGATTAGGGTTTGTTAGATTGGTTTGACTTCAAAAGGGAACGCAAGGCGTGCGTTTGGTTTTGATATTACACTTGGTGCTTGATCGTGAAGATAAGACTAGCAGTTTCTTACATACTTGCTTGACGTGTTTGTGTGAGCAACCGTATAGCCGTTTATTTTAGACGCTTATGGTATTCAAGAATAATCGCAAAAGGTATGATTTCCTTATTTAATTTATGTTAACATACTTGCCATAACTAGATCTATCCGCTGCGCACTCGTGGCTAAATTGTTTAGCTAGATTATTAAGTCCCAACAGTGGCATCACGAGTCAACTCGTTTTGGCATCTAGGGTTACACGCTTAAAAATCGAATTTTACGCCTTGTTGCACGTCTAGATTTGATTTTTATTATTAATGCTGCGATAATTTTTATTTATTATTAATTTATTGTAAATATGGTAAAGATATGCAAATCTTTACCATAAATTAATAAAGAAAATTGCTAGATCTTGCAAATCAATGATTAAAAGTTAATAGAGAATTAAAAGAGGAATAAAAATTAATTGTTAATTTAAGAGATATTTACTTCTTCTTTTAATTTGTTTAATTTAGGATTTTAAAATCTTCGTAATTATTTAAAAGATCTTGTAAATATTTTATTTTTGGAAACTAAATATTTTTATCTTTTTGGGAAATAGATCTTTTAAATTGATTATTTTGATTTGTTTCCTAAATTATGGCTGTAAGACTTACTCAATCACATTAATTTGTGATGAATGGGGCGATCTAGGCACTTGATGAAAACCTAGTGAGGGTCTTATGGTTCTCCAATTGGGGAAGACTCGTAGAGAACTCGGATTAATTACTTGTTACTAGTTTTATTTAATGTTATCTTGTTTATTATGTTCCTACATGCTTATTTGTTTACTAGTTTACATGTTTACATACCTAAACAAATGGAATACGGACTAATAACAATTATGAAAGATGACCTTAAATCGGTGTTTAATTCTACACGCCTAAAACATATTCATTGTGACCTGCTATGTGTTTTGTGGAAAATATGTTTTTATAACATTAAAAGACCTAAAACTATGAAACATGTTTTTCATTAATTTTAAAACTGGACGCTATGGACTCATGGGAAGTACGGTTCATCCATTAGAATAAACTATAAGAGAAGTGTAAGGCGGAGTGGTCAACATTCCTAAAGAACTCAGGTTTCTAATACGCTTCGCGCTGACCTGATTCTCCACTTTTTTGTGCATTCGATTGGAGTTACTGTGAACCACGGCATGTCACTACAGTGCCATTATTAAAGGTTTTTAAAATTAGTGCTACAAAGTTGTTTGCATGCTTCTTTGTACACGTCATTTTATCACTTTATGTGTATACCCTTATTTTTTAAATTTTAAGTCTATGCCAGCCAAACAAGAACATGTGCATTTGGCATGGCCTCTTTGGTCAGACCTTAGGGTCATTCCAAGCCATGGCAAATTTTGCTCATTGGTCAGACCTCTGGCGATTTTTGCACGTTCTCGCTTGGTCGACTTAATTCGAGTATGCTTGGTCAGACCTTGGACCCGAGGCATAAGATGAGAACCAAACATGCTCTTGACATTATTACTTGTCGATTAATGTCTTGACTAGTCTCATAAGTCTAAGAATTGCATTTTATGCAATTAACGATCCCCGTTTACCACTTGCCCTACTTGTTTACTCACTGGTCAGACCTCTGGTAATAAGTTGGAGGGAAAGTTGGATCTTAGTCTTAATTAGTAATTAATTGGGTAGTTAATTCTATTAAGAATTTAATTATCGAAAATACTAAAATTGAACTTTCTATCTTCTGAATAATTGTGTTGCTGCAACATAATTCGTAAACAAAAGTTTGTTTTTTTTCTTAGAAAAGACAAACATAGTCCCTTTTCCTGGTAAGAAGAGTAAGACTAACTCCTATCTTTTCTCCTTAGTTGACAAAACTAAGATAGGGTTATAATTAAATTTTTCCTCAATTATATTTAAACTCACTTAAGATCTTTCATTACCCTTTTTTGGTCATGAAATAATTAAAAGATAAAATATTTTGTGTACCTAAAAAACATTTTGTTTATACCTACCAAAATAAATGACATCTTGCACTTGTCACGATGTATGAGTTTAAACTGCAACGAGTAAAGAAATTACTAGCATAATTGCTAGATGTTTTTTCTTTGACTCACATTATTCCTTAAAAGTGCTAAATTGTCACACCCCGCCAAGGCGGAAACGCGAGGCGTAAACAAGAATGGATATCATCACAACACATGGTGTCTATCTAGAGAATACTAAAATAAAAACTAAAGTAAAGCAAAGACACAAAGGGTCATAACAATACCTAAAACCTAACGGTGTCTTTATTAATTAGAAATATGTCTCGTCAATAAATGACATGCAAAACATAATCCAAACAATTCATGCAAACGTATTTATTCAAACAGAAAGCATAATTAAACTCCAAGCATTCTACGGTCTCTTCTAGCCACTTCGCTCTATCTTAGCACCATTAAGCTCACCTGAAAATGATGCTTAAAACGTCAAAATATAGTTGAGCGAGAATCATAGGTTTACGACATACAAAAATATCCAAAATAAACTTTCAATTAGCTGCTGCAATTACCAAAGCAATTCATGATAACAAATAACAACAACGGGACGAAACGTGACCACGATCCACAATCATATCAACTACATATGTGCGCTACATGGCCTCATATTAGCTCACGCAGTCTTACCACCGTCACACCTCGTTTTGCATATTGGGATCCACAATACCAAACATATCATATCGCAATACAACGGGACGGAACGTGCCTATGATCTAATACACATAACCACAGCAAGCTTAAAAACATTTTAACATAACAACAAGCATCATTCTCACCCCAAAATAACATGAGAAAAAAGGGCTATGAAACTCACCTTTGCTTAGCTTTCCAAAAGATTTGAACAATAAGCTTCACAAACAACTAGCACAAATCTATACAACAAAATAACTCGTGTTACACGCTACTAAGCCAAAAGCTTAATGCACATGTAACAATCATATGATGGACATATAAGGTGTTTTATTAACCCCATGGGTCACCCCGACACCATACCCAGCTTAAACCACTTCATTAACAAGTTTCACTAGTTAGTCACAATTTGTTCAAAACTGTAGAATTTTAACGTGACTTAACGTAAACCTCTACTTACTGACCTCCATAATTCATACCAAAAATCACCTATGTTAATTTATGAGTATATTAACTACCTAATGATTCCCAAGAGCCATTTACATGCACAAATACTCTTAAGAAAATTAAACTTCAAAACAGTCCTAATTCGGATCTGATTGCACACTAAAAAGTTTGGACTTAAAAATAATACTTAGACTCAAAATCAGAATCTCTCCTTTGGGGGATTTCTAATAGACACATAGAACTAAACTCCTGTAGAAGGGCTAAGCTAAATTCAAATTTTAAGTTGGGGTTTTATACCTCGTAATCTGACCTAAATCTGACCCCGTATTTACTGCTTTGACAACTTTTCTTACAACCAACGTTTGAATGACTTCCCGACCTCAAAAACCTTTGAGGTCGGATGTTATAAAAACTAGACTCTCTGAGCTACGTTATAGACACCGGAAACTTGACAAAAGATATTACCATCATTGAGATAATGGCCGAACAACACA